>NC_069447.1:983441-1015915 GCF_026875155.1 Cherax quadricarinatus | reverse complement strand
GCCATTTTTTACGGGGAAAAAATTTTCCCCCTCTTTCCTACATACTCTAATTTGGGGCCTCATATCCTCCTAAAAACTCTTCACTGCTTTCAGTAACCTACCTCCTACACCATACACTTGCAACATCTGCCACATTGCCCCCCTATCCACCCTGTCATACGCCTTTTCCAAATCCATAAATGCCACAAAGACCTCTTTAGCCTTATCTAAATACTGTTCACTTATATGTTTCACTGTAAACACCTGGTCCACACACCCCCTACCTTTCCTAAAGCCCCCTTTTGTTCATCTGCTATCCTATTCTCCGTCTTACTCTTAATTCTTTCAATTATAACTCTACCATACACTTTACCAGGTACACTCTGGCAATGGCAATGTCGGTATTTTATACCATTTATTTCCACCAGGTACACTCAACAGACTTATCCCCCTATAATTTTTGCACTCTCTTTTATCCCCTTTGCCTTTATACAAAGGAACTATGCATGCTCTCTGCCAATCCCTAGGTACCTTACCCTCTTCCATACATTTATTAAATAATTGCACCAACCACTCCAAAACTATATCCCCACCTGCTTTTAACATTTCTATCTTTATCCCATCAATCCCGGCTGCCTTACCCCCTTTCATTTTACCTACTGCATCACGAACTTCCCCCACACTCACAACTGGCTCTTCCTCACTCCTACAAGATGTTATTCCTCCTTGCCCTATACACGAAATCACAGCTTCCCTATCTTCATCAACATTTAACAATTCCTCAAAATATTCCCTCCATCTTCCCAATACCTCTAACTCTCCATTTAATAAACTCTCCTCTCCTATTTTTAACTGACAAATCCATTTGTTCTCTAGGCTTTCTTAACTTGTTAATCTCACTCCAAAACTTTTTCTTATTTTCAAAAAAATTTGTTGATAACATCTCACCCACTCTCTCATTTGCTCTCTTTTTACATTGCTTCACCACTCTCTTAACCTCTCTTTTTTCTCCATATACTCTTCCCTCCTTGCATCACTTCTACTTTGTAAAAACTTCTCATATGCTAACTTTTTCTCCCTTACTACTCTCTTTACATCATCATTCCACCAATGGCTCCTCTTCCCTCCTGCACCCACTTTCCTGTAACCACAAACTTCTGCTGAACACTCTAACACTACATTTTTAAACCTACCCCATACCTCTTCGACCCCATTGCCTATGCCTCATTAGCCCATCTATCCTCCAATAGTTGTTTATATCTTACCCTAACTGCCTCCTCTTTTAGTTTATAAACCTTCACCTCTCTCTCTCTTACCTGATGCTTCTATTCTCCTTGTATCCCATCTACCTTTTACTCTCAGTGTAGCTACAACTAGAAAGTGATCTGATATATCTGTGGCCCCTCTATAAACATGTACATCCTGAAGTCTACTCAACAGTCTTTTATTCTACCAATACATAATCCAAACAAACTACTGTCATTTCGCCCTACATCATATCGTGTATACTTATTTATCCTCTATATATATATATATAATATATATATATATATATATATATATATATATATATATATATTATATATATATATATATATATATATATATAATTATAGTGTATGTTGTGTACCCACCTAGTTCTGGTTGCAGGGGTCGATTCACAGCTCCTGGCCCTGCCTCTTCGCTGACCGCCACTATGTCACTCTTCCCGCTCCATAAGCTTTATCATACCTCTTCTTAAAGCTATGTATGGCTCCTGCCTTCCAGGCTATTCCACTTTTCGACAACTCTGTGGCTGAAGAAATACTTCCTAACATCCCTGTGATTCATCTGAGTCTTCAACTTCTAACTGTGTCCCCTTGTTGCTGTGTCCCATCTCTGGAACATCCTGTCTCTGTCCACCTTGTCGATTCCTCTCAGTATTTTGCATTTTTTTTTTTATTATCACACTGGCAGATTCCCACCAAGGCAGGGTGGCCCGAAAAAGAAAAACTTTCACCATCATTCACTCCATCACTGTCTTGCCAGAAGGGTGCTTTACACTACAGTTTTAAACTGCAACATTAACACCCCTCCTTCAGAGTGCAGGCACTGTACTTCCCATCTCCAGGACTCAAGTCCGGCCTGCCGGTTTCCCTGAATCCCTTCTAAATTTTATTTTGCCACACTCCAAAAAGACGTAAAATTTTTAAAAAACCATTTGTCTCCATTCCCCCTATCAAACACGCTCACGCATCCCTGGGGGAAAGCCCAAACCCCCTCGCACAAAAAACCCCTCTTTACCCCTCCCCCCAAACCCCTTTCCTAGGCCCGACCCCTACCCCGCCTTCCTTCCACTACAGATGTTACACTTTGAAGTTTTTCTGTTTCGCTCCCTTCCCTTCACATGTCCGAACCACCTCAACCCCCCTTTCCCTCAGCCCTCTGGACAACAGTTTTGGTTTTAATCCCGCCCCTTTTTCCCCCTAACTTCCAAAAAACGAATTCTTGATTTTTATTCAACACACATTGCCCAGACATGACATCCCCACTCCCTCCAGCCTTCTCCGCTGCAACATTCTTCACCCGGGCTTCACACCCATATAAGAGGTTGGTAAAAACTAAAATCTAATACTTCCCCTCTTTGCCTCCAAGGCAAAAGTTCTCTGTCCCCACGGACCCCTAATTCCCACCATTTCCTTTTTTTTCCCCCCCCCCAATTCAAATTGTTTTAAACCTCATCTTTCATAGCCCCACCCGCTGACACGCCCCAACCCCCAAATATTAAATTTCCTTTTCACCCCCCTCCTTTACTCTCTCCCCCCAAATTGATTTTCCCAATCTTTCATCACCAAATTTTTTTTAAATCCTATAACCCTACTTTTTCCCCTGTATTCCTTTTAAAATTTTCTTCTTTTCCCAACCTCCCCCCCCCAAATTCATCCCCCAATCTCGCAGCTTCTTTCAGAACCCCCCCAAAGAGACAGTGTCATCAGAAAAGAGCACCCTGTGACAACTCCCCCCCTGTGTGTGATTCTTTATTTTTTTAACCCCCACCCCCTTTGCCAAGACCCCGCATTTTTTCTCTTACAAACCCCCTCTATAAATATATTAAAAAAAAACCCCGGTGACATCACACATCCTTTTCTAAGGCCTTAAAATTTTTTCTGGGAAAAAAATTTCCCCCTTTTTTTAATACCTAACTTGAGCCTCACTATCCTCGTTAAAAAAATCTTCACGCTTTCAGTAAACCCACCCCCTTTAAACCCTTCACTTGCCCAAAAATCTGCCACATTGCCCCCCCTATCCACCCTGTTTATCCCCCTTTTCCAAATCCCCTAAATGCCACAAAGGGCCTTTTTAGCCTTATCTTAAAAACTGTTCACTTATATGTTTTACTTTTAAAAAAACCTGGTCCCAAAAACCCCCTACCCTTTCCCAAAGCCTCCTTGTTCATCTGCCCATTTTTATTCTTCCCTTTTACCCCCTTAAATTCTTTCAATTATAACTCTACCATACCCCTTTACCAGGTACACTCAAAAGACTTATCCCCCCATAATTTTTGCACTTCTTTTATTCCCCCTTTGCCTTTTTTAAAAGGAACTATGCTTTTCTCTTTCCAATCCCTAGGTACCTTACCCTTTCCTACATTTATTAAATAATTGCACCCAACCCACTCCCCAAAAAAATTTTTCCCCCCCCTGCCTTTTTAAAATTTCTATCTTTTTCCCCTCAATTTCCCCGGGTGCCTTTAAACCCCCCTTTTATTTTTTCCCCTGCCCCACGAACTTCCCCCCCCACCCCACAAAAAGGTCTTCCCACTCCTACAAAATGTTATTCCTTCCCTTTCCCAAAACGAAATCACAGCTTCCCATCTTCATCAAAAATTTAACAATTCCCCAAAAAAATTCCCCCCATCTTTCCCCAAAACCTTAACTCCAATTTTTTAAAATCTCTTCCTATTTTTTAAAATGAAAATCCATTTGTTTTCTAGGTTCCTTAACTTGTTAATCTTATCCAAAACCCTTTTTTTATTTTTTAACAAAATTTGTTTTATAAACAGCTCACCCCCCCTTTTCATTTGCTCTCTTTTTACATTTTTTCACCCTCTCTTAACCCCCTCTCTTTTTCTCCATATTCTCTTCCCCCCCTTTTATCACTTTACTTTTTTAAAAACCCTTTTCATATGCTAACTTTTTTTCCCCTTACTATCTCTTTTACATCATCATTTCCCCCAAAAGGCTCCTCTTCCCTTTCCCGCACCCACTTTCCTGTAACCACCCAAAATTCTGCTGAAAACTTTAAAAACTACTTTTTTTTAAAAATACCCCATACTCTTCGACCCATTGCCTATGCTTTCTTTTGCCCATCTTCCCCCAATAGCTGTTTTATCTTACCCCAACTGCCTCCTCTTTGGGTTTTTAAACCTTCCCTCTCTCTTCCCTGATGCTTTATTTTTCCCTTTTATCCCATCTACCCTTTTTCTCTCAGTTTTAGCTACAACTAGAAAGTGATTGATATATCTGTGGCCCCCCCTATAAAAAATGTTCCCCTGAAGTCTACTCAACGTCTTTTATTACCAATACATAATCCAACAAAATACGGCATTTCGCCCTTTCACATATCGTGTATACCTTTTTTATCCTCTTTTTCTTTAAAAAATGTATTACCCATAACTAAACCCCTTTTTTATACCCGTTCCCCCCAACCCCCAAAAGGGTCCCATTATCATTTACACCTGGCACCCCAAACTTACCTACCACACCCTCTCTAAAAGTTTCTCCTACTTTAGCATTCAGGTCCCCTACCACAATTACTCTCTCACTTGGTTCAAAGGCTCCTATACATTCACTTAACATCTCCCAAAAATCTCTCTCTCTCCTCTGCATTCCTCTCTTCTCCAGGTGCATACACGCTTATTATGACCCACTTCTCGCATCCAACTTTACTTTAATCCACATAATTCTCGAATTTACACATTCATATTCTCTTTTCTCCTTCATAACTGATCATTTAACATTACTGCTACCCTTCCTTTGCTCTAACTCTCTCAGATACTCCAGATTTAATCCCATTTATTTCCCCCCACTGAAACTCTCCTTACCCCTTCAGCTTTGTTTCGCTTAGAGCCAGGACATCCAACTTCTTTTCATTCATAACATCAGCAATCATCTGTTTCTTGTCATCCGCACTACATCCACGCACATTTAAGCATCCCAGTTTTATAAAGTTTTTCTTCTTCTCTTTTTTAGTAAATGTATACAGGAGAAGGGGTTACTAGCCCATTGCTCCCGCATTTTAGTCGCCTCATACGACACGCATGGCTTACGGAGGAAGATTCTTTTCCACTTCCCCATGGACAATAGAAGAAATAAAAAAGAACAAGAGCTATTTAGAATAAGGAGAAAAACCTAGATGTATGTATATATATATATGCATGTGCGTGTCTGTGAAGTGTGACCAAAGTGTAAGTAGGAGTAGCAAGATATCCCTGTTATCTAGCGTGTTTATGAGACAGAAAAAGAAAACCAGCAATCCTACCATCATGCAAAACAGTTACAGGTTTTTGTTTCACAGTCATCTGGCAGGACGGTAGTACTTCCCTGGGTGGTTGCTGTCTACCAACCTACTACCATGCATGTCGTTATCATATCCTCCTATCTCTCCTGTCCTCCAGTGTCGTCAGGTCGATTTCCCTTAATCTCTCCTCGTAGGACACACCCCTTAGCTCCGTTAAAAGTCTAGTTGCAAACCTTTGCACTTTCTCTAGTTTCCTTACATACGTACGTACGTGTGTGTGTGTGTGTGTGTATGTGTGTGTGTGTGTTTGTTTTAATAGACCACCTGAGACACGGTTATTCCTAGTGACAGGAACTCTACCTCTGTTATCAGCACCTTTGAAACTGCCATTGCATGATATATCCTCATTGCCCCCCTGGTCTTTCCAGCACAGGCTGACCTATTTCATTAGCGAATGTACAAAAACTACTTGTGATGAATATAATAAGTAGTCTTGTTCCCACTATGTAATAATCACAGAACAGGGAAACAACACCCTACGTACATAAAATTGTTTAATAAAAAATTAACATGCTGATCTTGGTCCTTGCATATGGTTAAACCAGGCACAGGTGGTGGTTACAGTGTAAAATATCGTTATTGCAAACTTCTTTGTAACGGAAAACCCAGCTGGCGTGGGTCTTAAAAATAAAATGAAACGTTCATATGTTCAGAACACAGTACCCGTCCTCGCATAGAACCTAACACACGTATTTTCCCAACAAATTAGCGACGCCTTTGAAATACTGCCTGCCACCCGGCGTTACATTCCCTGGTATGTAATGCATTCCGGTTATTGGCAGTGTGTATACTGTTCGGCTCACAACCAAAAGCGCCCGGGTTTAACGTTTAGCCGGCGAAAACGTTTGGGCAAATTTTCCTTACATCCCTCCTGCCTTTGTCCTAAAAAAAAGTTAGCTATGTGAGACTGCGGTATGCCGTATCCTGGATAAAAAAAAAAAGATGCATTTCAATCTAGTCCTGCTGGAATCCATAACCCTGGAAAAAAACGATTTCTAGAAGTATTCAATAATAAGGTAAACCGTGGGAGAGCGGTGTATATAATATTAATATTAAATGGCAGTTAAATATATGTAAATTTTATGATGAAAGTTAAAATAACTTAAATCAATTTTGGTTTGGACTGTCGGCTTTGTTCGTTCAGAAACAGGCGTACGTACACCGGTTAGGAAATGTACTAGTAGTGATGAAAATATATGAAGACACGAAAAGGAATAAATATAAGAGTAATGGATAATGTAAAAAAAGAAAAGTATATAGTAACTCGGACGAAATGTACCAGAAGCTGTAAGGTAGACACAGGACCCTTGTTCACACACTCTACATTGGTTCAAAAAGACACGTAAGCAAACACTATGACATATTTATTAGAAAACGTTGTGTGTGTGTGTGTGTGTGAGTGTGTGTGTGTGTGTGTGTGTGTGTGTGTGTGTGTGTGTGTGTGTGTGTGTGTGTGTGTGTGTGTGTGTGTGTGTGTGTGTGTGTGTACTCACCTATTTATACTCACCTATTTGTGGTTGCAGGGGTCGAGTCCTAGCTCCTGGCCCCGCCTCTTCACCGGTTGCTACTGGGCCCTCTCTCTCCCCGCTCCATGAGCTTTATCAAACCTCGTCTTAAAACTGTGTATGGTTCCTGCCTCCACTACGTCATTTTCTAGGCTATTCCACTGCCTTACAACTCTATGACTGAAGAAATACTTCCTACTATCTCTCTGACTCATTTGTGTCTTCAACTTCCAATTGTGGCCTCTTGTTTCTGTGTCCCCTCCCTGGAACATCCTGTCCTTGTCCACCTTGTCTATTCACGCAGTATTTTATATGTCATTATCATGTCTCCCCTGACCCTCCTGTCCTCCAGTGTCGTCAGGCCGATTTCCCTTAATCTTTCTTCATAGGACATTCCCCTTAGCTCTGGAACTAACCTTGTTGCAAACCTTTGTACTTTCTCTAGTTTCTTGACGTGCTTTATCAAGTGCGGGTTCCAAACAGGTGCTGCATACTCCAGTATGGGCCTGACATACACGGTGTACAGTGTCTTGAATGATTCCTTACTAAGGTATCGGAATGCTGTTCTCAGGTTTGCCAGGCGCCCATATGCTGCAGCAGTTATCTGATTGATGTGTGCTTCCGGAGTGTGTGTGTGTGTGTGTGTGTGTGTGTGTGTGTGTGTGTGTGTGTGTGTGTGTGTGTGTGTGTGTGTGTGTGTGTGTGTGTGTGTGTGTGTGTGTGTGTGTGTGTCAGTATCGGAACAGCTGTATTTGGTGCAAGACGTCAAGGTGTTTGGTTAAGAATGGGGGTGGTATTTTGGGTAAGTTTTAAGCCATAGGTAGTTTTGGGGATTTTGTTTATACTTTCATGATATTACCTGTGAGGCCCTAATATGTGGAGGGGCCTGTTTAATTTTTGTAGAGTACAGTTGAAGTATTGTACCTACTGGCCAGCCGAAGATGGTGTTATGGAGACCAACTGTTTTCTTATGGCCTTACAAACAACTCGTATCTGTGTATTAGTGTATGTGAGATACCGTGAAGGCAAGTTTTGTACATATTTAATGTATATTTGTGTATGGTATTTGTTGTAATAGGGATGTGTGTTGTATATGTAATGCAATTAATAATATATTTTTGTATTTGTTAGTTTATGTGACCTTCCTGATAATCAACATAAGGTGAATTTATATAACCTTCCATCTAGTTAAGGGTTTTTGTTAATAAGCAAACTTGGCCATAGGCCAAGAGGCATACCTAGAGGCATGTCTAGGAAGAACATTTCAGTATTGAGTAGAGAGAACTGCTTAATAAGTATTTACTAATCACTTACTTTTCTACCAGGTTACCAGAGCCCATATCCGTTCTTAATAATTCTGTGTGTGTGGTTTTGAGATTTCGGGTGATTTTTTTTTGTCAGGTTTTGCAACAGTTCAGGCCAATCAGAAGCCAAATTTTATAAAATATTTACACGTGTAGTTTTGGGAGACTTAATTAGGAATAAATCTACCAATGTCTATCACTCTGAGAGTCAAATGAGAGTTGTTTCACCAGTCTCTCAAGATGATGTATCTTTACTGTACCTAGTACCAGCTGGACTGGGATGAGGGTATTATACCCCTTGTCTTATTTGCCTTGCGGGGAAGCTCTCTGGAATCATTGAGTCATTGGCTGGTAGAGGATAGTTATGCTTCCCCTCGAAACTTTTTCTCAGTTTTAGAGACGGACTGGCAAATATAAAGTGGATGGCACCGGTGAACCCTGTCCGCCAGTCTGACCAAGATGACTGTGAGATCATGAGGTGGTGCTACACACTCTCGAGACTAGAGAAGTGTTGCAATTAGAGCCGATTCCTGTGAGTCCTCTGATAACAAGGAACAGTGAATGGTACCTCATGTTGGATAAGGTCTCTGATGAAAATTAAACCCATGCAACAGGTTAGGAAAAAGGTAAAAATGGTTTTAAACCTTAGCTGGAATTACCTGGAGAAGGTTTCGGGGGTCAACGCCCCCGCGGCCCGGTCTGAGACCAGGCCTCATGGTGGATCAGGGTCTGATCAACCAGGCTGTTACTGCTGGCCGCACACAAGCTGACGTACGAACCACAGCCTGGTTGATCAGGTACTGACTTTACGTGCCTGCCCAGTGCCATCTAGAAGACAGTCTGGGGTCTATTGATAATCCCCCTTATGTATGCTGGGAGGCAATTGAACAGTCTTGGGCCCCGGACACTTACTGTGTTGTCTCTCAGTGTACTCGTGGCGCCCCTGCTTTTCATCGGGGAAATGTTACATCTCCTGCCGAGTCTTTTGCTTTCATAGGGAGTGATTTTCGTGTGCAGGTGTGGTACCACTCCCTCCATGACCTTCCAAGTGTATATTATCATGTATCTCTCTCCCCTGCGTTCGAGGGAATACAGATCAAGGACCTTCAACCGTTCCCAGTAGTTTAGGTGTCTTATCGCACTTATGTGTGCTGTGAAAGTTCTATGTACACTCTCCAGGTCTGCAATGTCGCCAGCCTTGAAGGGGGCCGTTAGCGTACAGCAGTATTCCAGCCTAGAGAGCACAAGCTATTTGAAGAGAATCATCATGTGCTTGACATCCCTGGTTCTGAAGGTTCTCATTATCCATCCTACCATTTTCCTAGCGGATGAAGTAGATACATTGTTGTGGTCTTGAAGGTGAGATCCTCTGACATTATCACTCCCAGGTCCTTCACATTACTTTTCCACTCTATTGTATGGTTATAATTTGTGGTATACACTGACACATTTTTAATTTCTTCAAGTTTTCCATATGTGAGTAGTTGAAATTTCTCCTCGTTGAACTTCATATTGTTCTGAGTTTCCCATTCGAAGATTTGGTTGATGTCCGCTTGGAGTTTCGCAGTGTCTTCGATGGAGGTCACTGCCATGGTGATCCGGGAGTCATCCGCAAATTAACACATGGAGCTATGGCTTGCATCTCTATGTCAGAAATGAGGTTGAGGAATAGAATGGGAGCGAGTAGTTGGTTGGATAAATACATGAGGGGGTGTGGGTGAGTGTGAGTTGGACCTGGCTAGCTTGGGCTACCAGGTCTGGTGCCGTGCTCCTTCCTTAGGTGGAAGTGACCTGACTAGGTGGTCTTTGTTCTCGGCCGTGGGGTGGCATGGACCTGCTTCGCATGGGTCAGTAGGCCAGTTGCAGTGTTCCTTATGTTCTTATTAGTACTGTGCCTTGTGGAACAGAGCTTGTTACCATGGCTGCCTGGGACTTTACTCTGCTTACTATTACTCTTCGTGTTCTATTTGTCAGGAAGTTGTAGATCCATATACCAACTTCCGCATTTTGTGTGCTATTATACCATGGTCACACTTGTCGAAAGCTTTTGCAAAATCTGTGTATGCTACATCTGTATTTTGTGTATCCTCTACACTACAGCATCCAGGACCTTGTCATAGTGGTCCAGTAGCTGGCACAGGCAGGAGCGACCTGCTCGAGATCCTTGTTGCCCTGGGTTGTGTAATTTATGGGTATCTTGGTGGTTGGCTTTCTCACTTCTTAGAACCCTCTCAAAGATTTTTATGATATAGGATGTTAGTGCTATCAGTCTGTAGTTCTTTGCAATTGCTTTACTGCCACCTTTGTGTGTATGGGATAACCCGTGTCCATGCTCCCTCTCCATAAAATGCTGAAGGGACACGATAGGGATTGTTTGCAATTCTTGATGAAAAGGGAGTTCCACGAGTCTGGTCCTGGGACAGAGTGCATGGGCATGTCTTTAATTGCCTCTTCAGAATCTTGTGGAGTTAGAATAATATCCGAGAGTTTTGGGATGACCAAATTTTGGGTTTCATTCATAAAGAATTCATTTGGATTGTCAACCCTTAGAGTGGGCAGTGGATCGCTGAACACTGAGTCATATTGGGACTATAGTGTCTCACTCATTTCTTGGTTATTATATGTGTGTGTCTCATCCTGCCTAGGCAGGGGCCCAATACTGGATGTTGTTTTTCCCTTAGATTTGGCATAAGACAAGAAGCATTTTTTTTTCAATTTCTTTAATGGCTTGTAGTTCTTCCTGTGATTCTTGTCGTCTATAAGATTCCTTCAGCTTAAGTTTGATATTTGCAATTCCATTGACTAGTGCCTCCCTTCATATTTCAGATATACTGACCCCAGTCAGCAGCTCTGTGACTCTTCGCCATCGTCTGTATAGGGAACATCTCTCTCTTTCTAGTTTACATCTTCTTTTTCTTTTTCTTTATGGAATGTGTCTTGATGAAATCTCAAGAACCACAGTATTCATTTCTTCATGGCAAATGTTCGGATCCATGTTGTTTAGCATATCTTTCCAGCTTGTTTCATTTAGGACATGGTTTACTTGATCCCTTTGTATGTTTTTGTTATTGAAATTGAATTTCGTGAAGACACTTCATGACTGCTCACATTTTGCTGGCCAGGAGCCCTATTCATACATGTCTGTACCTCTATTGTGTTGTGATCTGAGTGAATTGTCTTTGATACAGTTATATTACATACCAGATCGTCATTGTTAGCGAAGATGAGGTCCAGCGTATTTTCTAGTCTTCTAGGCTCTAACTATTTCCTGGTTTAAGGTGAATTTGGTGCAGAGATTAGTAGTTCATGTGTGTGTGATTATCATCTGAGCTGCCTCCCGGGGTGATCTCTGCTAAAACATTGTTTGCTATACTCCTCCATTTTAGTGTCTCAGGTTAAAATCTTTAATAGTAAGATGTTTGGAGCAGGAGATGGGAGATTTTCCAGACAGTGTGAATTTTCTCAAGCTGCTCCTGGAAATTGCTGTGAAGTTGCATCTGGAGGTTTGTATACAACCACAATGACAAGGTTTTGGTTTTCGATCTTTACCGCCAAAACTTCAACTACATCATTTGTGGTGTTTAATAGTTCTATGAAAATGAGCGACTCTGTGACATACAGGCCAACCCTACCCCTTGTTGCTTGTTTAGTCTGTCACATCGGAATTGGTTATAATCTGGGATCCATATTTCGTTGTCATAATGATCCTTTATGTGGGTCTCTGTGAATGTTGCAAACATTGCATTTGACTCTGTGAGCAGTCCCTTGATGTAAGGAATTTTGTTGTTTTTGACCGTCCTTAGACCCTGTATGTTTGCAAAGACAAATGTCGTACTGGCGGAATTTTGGGGGGGTTTATTTGCTGGCTCTAATATCTGTTTTTCTGGGTTAGAGGCCAATGTCCGTGCCTCTGCTCCAGAAGTGTTTTCAGGTGGTGTAGGATTATTGTCATTTCTTGCCAGCTTGTTTTCCTTCTGCCCCTAAAATACCTCTGTCCTTGGAGAGGTTGTGGCTCCTCTCTTTCGTTTCCTGTGTCTTCCAGTCCCCTTCAGATGATGTGCCTGGCAGTATGCATTGTAGCATTTTCTTTCATGGATTGATAAGTGACACATTTCTGGGTGTAATAAGTTGCAAGAAGGGAAGTTGCACTCTCCTGTTGTCATGTGGGTGCGGCCTTTTTTGGGATGGTCAAAGGTGCATGTCCCACCTACAGATAAGATAAGATAAGATTTCGTTCGGATTTTTAACCCCGGAGGGTTAGCCACCCAGGATAACCCAAGAAAGTCAGTGCGTCATCGAGGACTGTCTAACTTATACCCAAGGCATAGTATTTACATAGATTGTACTTCTGTTTGCTAGGATTTATTGTAGTTGCTTTCACTGCTGGTGCATTTATTTGTCCTCTTTCCTCAATATTTTTTACCCCTGTATGGACATCAGAGCTTCCACCAGGTTTTGCGGGTAGTGTGTCGACTCTATTCCCTGAGGCATCATCCCATTTTGATATATCTCCAGCAGTATCTCTAATTTGAACCTCTCTGAACTGAGTAAGGTTGCCTTCAATGTCCTCCGTGACAACACTAGTACCCTCACGAGCGCTTTCTTCTAAGACATCACTAGGGCCCTCTGGAGCACTTTCCTCCAGGACAACACTAGCACCCTCAGCACTGTCCTCTAGGACAGCACTAGATGGCACCCTAAATTGTTATCCACGGACCTCACACTAGATGGCACCCCTAAATATGTTTACTGACGGTGCAAGGTAAATTTAATAACTAAGGCAGAAGGGATACCCAGAATGATATAAAGCAACTGCAGAAATCACCCAAAAGTTCACAAATTACCAACTAATAGGACTCGTTCTAGCAACTCCTACCCCGCTGCCACTGAAGTGATACTCCACAACATTCACCCAACACCCATCGCCTACTATTCACCCGAAGCCACAGCCAATGGACAAGGGTCAGAACAATAAAAGAAGATCCAGTAACCAGCTAAGGACTCCTAACATCAAAGGTGAGAGCAGTAATAACACGAGGAAAACTTGTAGTACTGCCAGCCAGGAAACAACCCTCATCGCCCACTGGCACCACCACAACACACGACAGACGACAACAAACATGGCTGCCGCTACAGTCCAAGATAACTCCTTCCCAGTATTTGATGTCAAGAAGATCACCGACCCGAAATAGCTAAACTCCTTATGATTCAGAAACCAAACGATCACCAAACTAACTCAAGAAATGCAGGAACTAAAGGCTAGCAATGCAGATTACCTCAACAAGATCACTGCTCTAGAACATAAACTAGACACTCTAGAACAACAAAGCAAAAACCCACACCCGGTCCCTAACACCATCAAACACTTTAAAAGACCAAGTCACCTACTTACTACCAAATTACAGAGGAAAGATCAAGAGTGGACCAACAACTTGCCAATGTCATAACCAACTTCCAAGACCATAATGACCAACAGCAGCTATCTGACGCTGTTGTAGTTAACAGCAAACATCTCCCAGCCACAGTCACCCAAGAGACCTGCATGGAGACCACCCTACAGCTTATCAAGGACCACCTTCGCCTTAACATACGTAGTGATGACTTAAAGGATTGCAAACTGATGGGCTATCATGCAGGTAAAAAAAACAGTGCTGTTAAAATTCCAAACTAGCTTACAAAGAAACAACCTACTAAAAACATCTATTCTATGAAAACTGATGTTACGTCAATGAGTGCCTTACCAAAACGAGACAAAACCTTCTTTATCGACTAAGAAAACTGTGCTATGCCAAAAAACCCACCAGTGCTTTGTGAGGGATGGAAAAATAGCAGTTAGGAAACACCCACTGGAAAGAGATACTTCATCTCCACAGAACATGACCTTAAAACTTTCCCTAAGTGAGGCTGGACTAACAGAATCAGAGTAAAGTGCAGATAATACCCATAGTCCACCGTTAGTGTTATATTGTCATAAATTTGTGCCCCCCCCTAAAATTCTAATACTCCAACTACTTTTAATTGTCATTGTTGTACTCAACGACCATTCTACCTCATAGTCTTAATTGTATTAAATATCTACAGAATCTATCTCCTTTTTTACAACTTACCACATCACTGTTCCATCTTATTTTTTTTATAAACTAACCATAACTTGTCTTCAATAATTCTACCTCACTTTAAAAAATACTCAATTGCCCAATTTTATTCTAAATCCCTATTATTGCCCAATTTTACTTTAAACTATATTGATCAAACTTATTGTAAACTTCTTTTATTGACCATTTTTATTCCATACTTTTTTAACCTAGTATTTTCAACTACAACTTTATATCATCCTGTCTACCATCTTACTAGCATATTATAACCAAGTCATTGCCATTTTTATTTTTATCAATTCTTTTTTTTATTATTTTTCTACCTTAATTTGTGTATTTTATCCTGTCAATTTAAATCTAATTATACTCTAATTCTTGTAAACAACTTATATAAGACCTAGTGCATTACAATTGAGAGTCTTGTTCCTTTATTATATTATTAGATTAATCACAGTTTTACTCTAGCTCATTCTAGCTCAATACATAGTCAATACCAAATTCACTATACTAGACCATAGTGCAATTACTAGTGAGAGACGGGTGCTATTTGTAATTTGTATTTTTATATTATTAGACTAAAGTTGTTGTACTATAGCTCTTTCTAGCTCAATACATAGTCAATACCAAATTCACTATATTAGACCATAGTGCAATTACTAGTCAGAGACTGGTGCTACTTTTAATTTGTATTTTTATATTATTAGATTAAATTCAGTTGTACCATAGCTCATTCTACCTCAAGACATAGTCAATACCAAATTCACTATATTAGACCATAGTGCAATTACTAGTGAGAGACTAGTGCTATTTTTAATTTGTACTTTTATATTATTAGATTAAACCTATTGTACTTTAGCTCACTCTAGCTCAAAACATAGACTCCACAAAAGTCATTATCAGATCTTAGTGCAATTACAAGTGAGAGTCTTGTTTATTTTTAATTTGTATTTTTATATTACTAGTTTATACCTAGTTGTACTTTAGTTCATTCCAGCACAACACACAAACAACATCAACTTCATTATGTGTAGTAGTGACTATACCCTACATGACCAAATACTCTAGCTATATACTTGTCCAAACTTCCAACCACTACAGATATCAGTAGTAGAACTCAACACACAACTCAGGATATAAATAACCATAATTTTAAACCTAGAAGATGATTGATCACGTTGACCCTGATCTAAACCTCCATAACCTGACACCCAATCAAAACCTATTGGAAAGTAACTGCCTTTATTACACAGCATCACAAGCCACCACTATCCTAAACAATGCTAAAAGTCTATCAGTACTTAACTACAACATCAGGTCCTTAAGCAAACACTATGATGACCTCCTAGCACTCCTTGAATCACTAAAGACACCCTTCTCCTGCATTATTCTTACTGAGACCTGGCTTAAGCAGGACACAATAGATATCTACCCTCTACCAGGATACACAGCAATTCATAACTGCAGAACAAACCAAGTTGGGGTGGTATTGCAATCTATTACTCTAACCAATTTTATCTTGTCTTAGCACCACTTGCTTTAGTGATGAATATGGGGAATACATTTTTGCTAATTTTACTGTAAAAAACCTTAAGACGCCTATAACAATCGGTGCCATTTACCGGATACCTCACACAAACATCCCAAATTTCAGTGAGAAATTAAAGTCACTAATAACAAACAGACAAATGAATAAGCACCACCTTCTCTTAGCTGGAGACTTCAACATCAACCTTGGCTTACTAGATGATCAGCCTGTAACTGATTTCATCAACAATATGAACAACACACTTCTCATACCAGCAATAACTAAACCAACCAGGCTCACTGAGACAAGTGCAACCATAATAGACCACATATGGACCAATATACTAGCCCCCTTAAATCAGGATAATCACAGATAGCACTACAGACCACTACCCTACCTTCCTCCTGACAAACATTAGTAAACCATCACTTGAATACAACAAAGTCTCATTTAGACTCCATGACGAGGCCTCAGTAAGGAAGTTCACAGCTGACCTAGAGAATGTTGATTGGCCTACAGAATTCTCCAAGGCCAATGGTATTGATGACTGGACAGACATCTTTCTTAACAAATTACTTAGACTATACAACAAACATTGTCCTATAAAAACAAAACAGATCAGAAACAAACGGCTTGGTTGCCCATGGCTAACCAGCACCATTCTGAAAAACCATTGACAAGAAAACACCAATATGAAAAGCAATATAGACAGGGCTTAATACACAAAGATACTCTTAAACACTATTCATCAGCTCTCACCAAAGTAATAAAAAAAGCCAAACAACTATACTACTCCAGTAGATTCACAGACACTAGAAGAGATATAAAAAAGACCTGGAAAACACTCTCTCAGATTCTAGGGACCCACAAACTGAAAAAAACCAAGAATATTGTCCTAACTAAACCTAATGAAACACCACTACATCCCACTGACACAGCTAACAAGATAAACGACTTCTTCTCAAACATAGGATCTAATCTCGCCAGCAAAATCCCACATACCAATGACCATGCCGGGGACTACCTAGATGGAAATTTCCCTAATTCCTTCTATCTTGCACCAACTGAGCCCACGGAAGTCATTGAGATCATAAAGTCACTTAAAAATAACTTGGGGAATCTGTCTCATGTCCCACCATTACTGTACAAGCGAGCGGCCCATGTCCTTTCGCATGCTATTTCATTACTTTTAACAAGTCAATAGAGACTAGCACCTTCCCGAAACTACTCAAGATGGCAAGGGTTACACCAATACATAAAGGTGGTGACCCTACAGACTTAAATAACTATAGGCCAATATCTAACTTACCATTGCTATCCAAAATCTTTGAGAAACTCTTGCACAGGAGACTGTATTCATTTATAACGGCTCAAAACATACTCAACCCCTGCCAGTTTGGATTTAGGAAAAATAAAAGCACTAATGATGCAATCATAAAAATGCTAGATCTGCTTTACACAGCATTGGAAAATTTAAAGGGAAAATCCACTAGGAATTTTATTGACCTAAGAAAAGCTTTTGACACAGTAGACCACGACATCCTACTCCACAAACTTGATCACTACGGTATAAGAGGCCATGCGCTTGCTTATTTCAAATCTTACATTACTAATAGGTATCAGTACGTCACCATTAAAGACACAGCATCAGCAACACGGCCACTTGATACTGGAGTTCCGCAGGGAAGTGTCCTTGGTCCCCTGCTCTTCCTCATATACATCAATGACCTTCCAAACGTATCCCAACACCTGAAACCCATTCTCTTTGCTGATGACACGACTTATGTCATCTCTCACCCTAATCTTGCCACCCTCAACACCATTGTGAATGAGGAGCTGATTAAAATATCGACTTGGATGACAGCCAATAAACTTACGCTTAACACTGACAAAACCTACTATATTATGTTTGGTAGCAGAGCAGGAGATGCACAAATTAACATAAGATTGACAACACTCTAATTTACCAGAAATAATGGGGAAAATTCCTAGGCTTATACCTTGACTACAACCTGAATTCAGCACCCATATCCAGCAATATAGCCAAAAAAGTATCCAAACGGTTGGGATCCTCTCCAAGATTTCGATACTACATGCCGCAAAATGCCCTTCTCACACTATACCACTCACTTATTTATCCATACCTCACCTATGCTATTTGTGCTTGGGGATCAACTGCAGCAACACACCTAAAGCCAATAATAACCCAACAAAAGCTGCAGTAAGAATAATCACTAAATCCCATCCCTGGCAACACACCCCCCCCCCACTCTTCATAGATCTAAACTTGCTCCCAGTTCAGTACATCCACACTTACTACTGGGCAGTCTATATCACAGGGCCTTAACTCTAATATCAACCTTGAACTAAAACTCTTTCTTGATAGTTGTGACAGAACCCACAGGCATAACACCAGACACAAACATCTCTACGACATTCCCCGTGTCCGACTAAACCTTTACAAAATTCAATGTATGTCAAAGGCCCTAAAATCTGGAATACCCTACCTGAGAACTCTAGAACTGCAGACACATTCATCACCTTCAAAACTACCATTAGAAACATCTTATCTCCCTGATACACCCCGTCAACTAACTACACGAATACCACCTGGTGGTTCACACTTACACTCACTCACTCATTTGACCATAAACAGAAATATTAATCTCAGTCTTAAAATAATGAATCCTGTGATACTCCAATACTGAAACTATGTACTGTGCCAAAACAAAAGCATTCACATTGCTAAACTCACAAACTAGTATTTAGTCACTTAGCCATAATACCAACTTACCTCATAATTTGTAATATTTTACAATTAAGAATAAAACTAAGTATGCCCGAAATGCCTAGCCATGCTAAGCATTCTAGTGGTACACTCTGTAATCACAATTTTACTACATGTAAACCAAACAATAACCAAATTTCTGTAAACTCAGCATTGTAATCCTTATAGAGAATAAACTTTGAATTTAATTGAATTGAATTGAATTAGGAATAATTTTATTGGTGCACTAGATGCAAAAGTGTATCAGTCACATCTCTGTGTTTGAAATTGTATTTTGGAATACTGTTTAAATGTAACAATTTTGTGCACTATTTCTGGAGACTTATTAATGTTTATGTCTTTTTATGAAGTTCCTGTTTTACTGTTTCAAGGGTATATGTGATAATGAACATTAATGCTGTTTAAAGAGATAGTTGCTCAAATTATGATTTTTGTATTATGTAAATCAGTTTACTTTTATGCAATTAATATGTGTACAGAGGTAACCCAATCAGCAGTATTAAACTTTGTTATGTATGAGTAAAATGCATCAACGACGGTGTTTAGCCAACACTGTGATGGTGAATTTTCTTACTTTAATGTGGGCTCATTGGCATAAATAATCAACACTTCTACGTTAAACGAGTTTCATGTCTATGGGTTTGCAGTGCTCGTTGAAGGTATTATATATTGTTATTATAATGATAAGTGTTAATTTTGCATTTTTATGTAAAAAAAATTATACCAAAGGAAATAAGGTAAGAATGAGTGTTTAAAGAAGTTTTCTTATTTTTGGGGAACTTTTTTCAGGTTTTCCCCCAGCCCTTATGGTAACTTTCTTTTTTTTTCCCCGACCAGTGCAGCCAAGGGGGTTCAAGTGGCTGAGTGAGCCCGTGGCTTTTTTCCCCTGCCCAGCTGCACCCAAGAGGTTACAATGGCTGAGGAGCCGGGGTTTTTTTTTCCCTCGACCAGCTGCAGCCAAAGAGGTTAAAATGGCTGAGTGAGCCCGTTGGTTGGTGGTGGGGAAATTAGCATTTATTGAGGGTTTGCAAAAAAAAAATATATGCATTAAAAAATGCTCTTTAAAAATTTTTTAGTGACAGAAAACATAAAATAAAAAGTGTATTAGACCTGGTCATGAGTGGTCAGGGGAGAGAGAGAGAAAATAGGTGTGTGTCAGTATGGGATAGCAGGAGGAGCAAGATGTATGGGTTTGGTTAATTATGGGGGGTGGTTTTTTGGGAAATAATTTTTTGTTATGTTTTTTATTTTGTTTGTACTGTCATGAATTACCTGTGAGGCCCCTACTATGTGAGGGCGTTGGATTTTTTGGGAGTACGGGTAAAGGGGTTTCCGTGCAGGTTGGGCCTACAGAACGATGTGGTTAGGGAAAAAATTTGTTTTAATGTGCCCCTAACATATAACATGTAGCCAGTACTAGTGGATGTATTAAGTATTTTTAATGTATACTGGTGGTTGTTTGTTTATATTTTAGGTTATTAATAATATGTTTTTTATTAGTTAGTGTATTGCCCTTCCCTAAATAAACAAAAGGTCAGTTTTTCTATCCTTTCCTGAAAAAAAGTTTTGACCATCAAGTTAAAACTTTTGGAAAAAAGCGAATTGTCCTAAATTGCTGTATTTTAATAGTTTAAATCCCCCTAGAAAAGGTTTTTACCCCTAGTGCCAGCAGCTTTAACCTTTTATTGGGGGGCCCCCTAGGAGAAAAAAGGTTACATGAAATTAAGTTGTAATATAACTAGGAGTATTACCCAAAGGTGAGGAGGGTTTTTTGAGGTGGTTGGGTTTGAGGGAGGGAAAAGATATAGTAAAAGGGGGGTTATTAAATCTGTAATGGGGGGCATGAAGGGTATTGTCATCCTGGGAAAGGACTAAAGGTGGGGGGTAAAAAAAGGTTTTATATGCGGGCGCTTGGAATCCATCATGACATGTGTAGTGTAGATAGTGTGAGGGGAGGCAAGGGGTTTTATGGCTTGATGTGCTGTTGGAGGGGGAGAAAAGTAACACCCGTAAAGAGTTTCTTGGAAATAGAAAAGGGGCCCGAGTCTTGGAAGTGGAATGTACAGTGTGGGCTTAGAAGGAGGGGTTGGAAATATTGCAGTTTGGACGGATCTGAACTTTAACATGCCGGGCCTTGGCAAGAGATCAAAGTGATGATGGTTAAAGTGGTTTTTCTTTTTTGGGGTTTCTCTATTAGGGGAGACGGATGGTGTTTTTAAAAAATAATTAATATTATCTTAAAAAAAAGGGCACTCACCTTGTTTAGAAGTTTGGAAATTTTTTTGTTTTCACTGTTGGAATATGAAAATTGTTTTTAGGTTTGTCAGTGCGCAAGTCGCGTGTGGACTGGTGTGTGAGGCCGTATACATGGGCGGGGTTGGGAAAGGTTATGACCTGTTGTGCGTCCGAAGGAGACCCGGGAAAATCGTTCCTTTTCTGACCTCTTTCTCTGCTTGTTCCTCCGCCACTTTGGAAAAATTTCCCACAAAAAAACTCCCCTTTTTTTAAATTCCCCCAAATCATTAAAGATTTTTGGGCTTATGTTAAAGAGAGAAAAATTTTATTACCCTTAAATAAAAAATCAAAAAATCTGTGCCCATTAGCAAATCGGTTTTTGTTTTAAAAGGAATTACTTCAATACCAAAAGACGGGGAAGAAATAGTGTCCATTGTGAACCTCCAAAAATTTTCCTTCTATCAAGTAAGTTGTTTAAAATTTCCCTGGGTGAAAGAGACGAGGAATCAGCTTTGCACAGAAAAGGGGGAACACCCCACGTAACTTGCCGGAGGTGAAGGTGGGATCATGGCACTCCAAGGGCTTTCCACTCATCTAATTGTTAGCCAATTTTTCATTATAAGACTTTCTTTTTCGCCGGAAATGGTCGCGATAAACAAAATGATCAAAGTCTTTAAACAAAAATGTTTGAAAATTTCAGGATCCCCAATATCAGAACAGGTCGAAACATTCTATAAAGCATAAGTTGCTCCCACTTGTGGTTACCTGAAAAGTTGAACACACACAATGTGAACATTTTGCCCAAAGTTTCTCGTCTCCAAGCGAAAATGTTTTGTATTATCCCCAAAGTTCTCTCGTCCCAAGACGGAATTTTTTGTATTATCACCAAAGTCTCTGTCCCCCAGAGAGAGTATTTTGCATTAATTATGAAAAAGTACCTCTCTCCCAGAGAGAGTACTTAGTTTTTAATTATGCCAAAAGTACTCTGTCTCCCAGAGAGGTACTTTTAATAATTATGAACAAAGTCCTTGGGGAAATATATTTAATTTTACAAAGTTATTGTCCCTAATATGTTTTAATGTGTTACTGTTGGTCTAAGTGTATTTGAAAGGGGAGGAGAACCAACAGAGAGGTTTGCGCATGCCCCGGGAGAAGGGAAAAGGGGATCATGTTACTAAAATCATACAGCAAGTGTATGGAGTTAATGGGCAAAAACCTGTAAACTTAATAAATTTAAAGTTATTTTTAGATGCTTTGGGAGAGTGATTTTTGGTAAAAATTGGGGTTTAAAGACTGTGAGAGAATTGTGGAAAAAAAATGGTGTTTTAATTAACCAGTATTTGAATTTGGGAAAGAAAAATGCCCTGAAAAAGTTAAAGGGTGTAAACCGGGTAGTTGATAAAACCTTTTAAGAAAGAGATGTTTTGCCAAACCCCCAGGCACAGTTGGAGGAAATCGACTAGGTCTGCAAGAATTAATTGTTAAATTGCAGACCAGTCAGCCAAAACAATTTAGGATATAACCTTTAATGATGAGGTACTGTAAGTCTCACAAAGGACAAAAAATCCCGTGGCAAAAATCAAAATTTAAGGGGTTTAAATAGGCACTTTCAAGTGACAGGAATCAGTAATAGTGGTTCTTCACATCAAGGTAATAAGTCCCCAAAAAGGGGAAATAGTTGTAAGGGTCAGGAAAAGAAAAGAGAGACTGCTCTTCTGAAGGGTACTTTTCCCTTTAAAGAATTGTTGCCTAAAATTTATGGGATTTTTAAAGTGGAAAGAATGGAAAAATTGACAGATGTATAAGATGTCTAGGAATCAAAATGTAAAGGTTTAAACATAAAAAATTTAGAAATTGCTAAAATGCTAAAAGGGGAAGGCACCATACATTTATGTGCAAGGGTGTATTAATTCTAATAATAATGGTGATAAAATGATAGTGATAATAACTCGGAATACAGGGCTACTGAAAAGATTGCAGATAATGTCAATATGATGGTACTGAGGTACCCTTACTTGTGTTGGATGATAAAATTAAATAACTTTAAAAAATTTAAATTGTTCTATTCAGGCGCGATAATACACCTTTAAAAACGCACGGGGTGGTCACTGAGTGAAGTAATGGGTAAACAATTTTATGTGGCAGTTTCCCTGGGTTGAGTCCACTGAAGAGGAACTAATGAGGATTTTGAAGGGGTAATGAAATAATGAAAGGTGCAAAATGCCCTGAGGGATGGAACAGTAATTCGTAGTCAAAAAGATAAAAAAAATAAAGACGCCCTGGATTTAAAGGGTTCTAACGTAGCAATGTGCTGGGGCTGACTTGGGATATGGAGAGATTTGTTTTTGTTAAAGTCAAATAATTACTTTTATCCCCAAATTTAAAATTAACCAAGAGAGTATTACTGCTGGAGTTTCAAATTCTTCCATCCGGGGTTAGTGTCATCTCTTACAATAGAGGAAAATTGTTAATAAAAAAAGCAGGGAAGTTAAGTAGTTGGGATGAACCCTACTAGAACTTTTTAAACAGGGAAAAAAATTTTTAATTTGGGTTTGATTATGAAAAATTCCCAAGTTGGAGTTCCAGCGGGTGGCCGTATTTTGGGAAAAAATGTTCCACATTTTTTAAGTCCCCTAGAAATGAACTCCCCCCAGCGGGTTGGAAAAAATTTTTAAATTTTTCCCAAAGTTATTGGCCCCTAACAGTATTAAAATGTGTTACTGTTGGTCTGAAATATATTTAAAAGTGGAGGAAAACCAACAAATAGGCTCTGCGCATGCACGGGAGAAGAGGAAACGGGGAGTTTTTTGAAGGGGGGTTAAACGGTAGTAAAAAAAAGGGGACCAGGAAATTTGGACCCCACAGCAGCTAAGGATTAATAGGCCTCACTTCATAATAGGAAGTGTTCTAACTTTTCCCAGTGAACGTGAAGGAAATGAATTTGCAGGCCCATTAATAAGGTGGAAAAAATAGTAAATAGTGAGGGACGCCAAGCTGGGTATGATGGGATGCCCCCTTTACGAGTGCTCAGGGGGGGAAAAAAATATGATATTAATAACCCTTATCGGGTCAGTTTGAGGGATCGACTTCTAAAGTGTGAAAAATTTAAGGGAGACGTTAAGTTTTCTTGTGATTATAGTGAAATCAGTATAATAACCTAATTTAAAGGAATGTGTGAATGAAATGAGTGCCGTTTCGAGTGAACACAGTAAGCGTGCGGGGAAACACAGAGTCGGACCACCTCAAGTGATATAATCCTGCGGGAAAGACGACTGTATGGGTTTAGCAGGACATCGAGATTGGAGGAGGAAATAAAACAGCAGGAAAGCGACCTCCTCCCCACAGTTAAGTAACCTTTCTAGTTTAGCAAATGATACTGGGCCCGTTGGGATGTTTAAGGAACAGGTGTTGTGGGTGCTGCAACGATCCCGTGCCCCAATGAAAAGGGTAATGGAGTTCGTTTTGTTTCCATGTAACCCCCTTTCCCCCCTTTTTTTTTAATCAATCCAAATTTTTCCCTCAATCCACAACTAATTAGTGCACCCTACTTGTGAGTGTTATTCTAAGTTATGTATGGTCAGAACAGTGTATTTGTTGTGGGTTCGATGTGGCCCCTTTTCGCGAAAAGGGGGGGCTTAAATTTCCTACACATCTACAAGGGGTAATATTTAAACAAAATATGGTTGTCACTTCCAAAGAGATTACTTGTTGACGTAAGTTGAGGACATGAAGTGATTTTTTTTTTCAAAACTTCGTTCCCAGGAGAGTAAATTTGTTTTAATTTTACCAAAGTACTCTGCCTCCCCCGATGAGAATGTTTTTAATAATTATGGCCCTCATTTATGGAAAGTTGGTTTTTGAAAAAAATGTAAAAATAAACTGTAACAATTTGGTTTATGATGTATTTGTGTAACAGTTTTGGTAAAACATTTGTGTGAGGAACACTGAGGTAAACATATTTACGGTTAATCTTTTGATGAACGTTGGGGCAGAGCGAGAACCCGGGTGAATCTGATATGATTTGGATAAAGAGTTCTGTTGCACATAGACCTTTAAAATAATTTTTCTAGAGTTTTTTAAAACCCGATTTGGGCTTAAAACAAAAATAAAATGTTTAATCTTGCAATTAAAAAATTTGGTGGAAAATTGAATTTTTCTGAAGTAATCATTATGTACATAAAAAGAAAATGATAACAAAAATATTTTATTTATCAAGTTCATAGCAATAGGAATTTGGGGGGCACCTAGGGCGAAAAAAATGTCCCCCCTTTGATACTACTATGTCATTCCCAGTTGCTTGGACCCATTGATTAATAAAATATACATCACCAGGAATGCTGGTAAATATTAAATTTTTTGGACTTATATTAAAAATAATAAAAGGTTTTTTATATAATAATTAATAACAGAAGGAAAAAATATCTTATACCTCACCCAAATTTTACTGGATATTAATGTGTATCAACTCAGAAAAAATCATCTAAAATAAAATTTGGAAAAAAATTGGCCTAATTACCACAAATTAGATAGCTTTCTGGGTTCCCGGAGAGGTCTTGTCAGTGCCCGTATCTCAAGTTTGCAGGAAACTCCTGGAGTTTACCCGGAGAGGTTCCGGGGTCAATGCCCCCTGGCCCCGGGCTGTGCCCCGGCCTCCGGTGGTTAGGCTGATCAACCAGGCTGTTGCTGTGGGCATGCAAACCAACGTACGAGCCACAGCCCGGGGTAGGGAACCGACTTTAGGTGTTGCCAGTGCAGCTTTAAGACTGCCCCGGGGTCTGTTGGTTCCCCCCTTTTGTATGCTGGGAGGCAGTTGAAAAAGTCTCGGGCCCTGAACTTATTGTTGGTCTTTAACGTGCTGTGACACCCCTGCTTTTCATTGGGGGGATGTTGATGTCTGCCAAGTCTTTTGCTTTCGTAGTGAGTGATTTTCGTGTGAAGTTCACCAATTTCCCTTTTTGAGGGTGTCAGCCCAATTTTAACCTCTAGAGCACGAAAAATTCTTCCCCTTTTCCCACGTTTTTTAATACAAATTAAAAACAAAATGGCGATTTCCCGCCCACGCAGGCTTTCCCTTTTCTATGACATAAAAAAACTTAAATACAGTTTGGCCCTTATTTACATATAACTACTGATTTCTTGAAGATATACGTATTTTTCCCCATTTGCAAAGGCATTGATTAAATGCTCAAGAAATGACTAACCTCGTCAAAATAAAACCCCTCGAAAATGAAAATGGATTTTTATTATGAATGTGACCAAGAAAGGGGGAGCAGGAGGAGAAGGTATTCCTCTGGTGACCCGTAGCTGTGGCGCCCGGGGGGGAGTTGCCCAAACGCCCGACCATGCTGCCAAAAAGCATACTCCCCACCCTTCTGAATGCAAAACGAAACTTATTATTAGAGATGCAAAATTTGGCAATGGTCAAATTGATCAAAAATTGTCTGAAGTTTCCTCTCTAAATTTTAGTTATTTTGAGTTGGACCATATTGCAGGGTGTAATTTCACTAAATGCATTGGGGAGTGCTGATACGAGAAAGATTCCCCGTACTGTATAACCCAAAGCCCCTTTCTTATTAGTGCATGTCACAGAGTCGTCATTTGCACAAAAATACTAAAATCTCAAATGATGTAGTGAAGTTTTGGGGGTAAAAATGAAAACCAAAAACCCTTTTCATTGTGTGATACAAACCTCCAGATGAACACACAGCAATTCCCGGGAAACAGCTTGAGAAAATTTACCATGTCTGGAAAATTTCCCTCTCCTGTTGCAAACATCTTACATAGGAGATTTTAACCTTGGCACCTAAAAAGGAAGAGTATAGCAAACAATGTTTTAAAAAGAGATACCCCCGGGGGGGGAGCTCAGTGATAATTTACACACACACGAACTATTAAAAAATTTTGCCAAAAAATTCACCCTTTAAAACCGCAAAAAGAAGAGCCCAGAAGATAGAAAAAAATGCTGGATATTTCACTAAAAAATGAAATTGTACAATATAACTGATCAAAGCAATTCATAGTCCAAAATAATAAGGGTTGGACAGTAGCACGGACTTGGCCAGAAAAAAATTAGCAGTATGAATTTTTTTCACAAAATCCCAATTTCAATGCAAAAACCCCATACAATGGGGAAAAAAGTAAACCCTGTTCTAAATGAAACAACATGGGAAGATTTAAAAACATCACAGTCTGAACATTTGCCCTTTAAAAAAAATTTAAATTTTGCTGTTCTTGAATTGCTCAAGACACATTCCATTAAAAAAAAAGGGGAAAAGAAGATGTAAAATAGACAGAGGGAGAGTTCCTATACGGGCGAAAGCGAAGAGTCACAGGTGTGAGTGGGGGAAGGGGTTTTCTGAAATATGAAGGAAAGCCTAGTCAATGAAAAATTTCAAATGTTGAACTAAAAGCTGAAGGAATCGTTGGAGACAAGAATCATGGGAAGAACTAAAAGCCCTAAAGGAATTGTAAAAAAACAAAAAACTCTTCTCTTATGCCAAAAAAATAAGGGGAAAAAAAAAAAACATCCGTATTGGGTTCCTGCTTAGGTGGGATGGGACACCACAGATGTAGCAAGAAATGAGTGATCCCAAAATGACTCAGGTTCGGTGAGCCACGCCCACTCTAAGGGGGAAAAATCCCAAAAGAAAACTTTTTTAAAAATCCCCAAAAATTTTGGTCATTCAAAAAAACTCCAAAAACCTGCCCAGGCCCCGCTCATGGAACTCTGTGTTATCAAGAATTTAAGAGCCCCCCAATGTGCCCCAATTTTTTGGAGAAGGGCTGGACCCGAGATCATCCTTCCACACTAAAACAACAGACATAGCCCACTCCCCAAAGGTGGCAGTAAAGCAATTGCAAGAAATACAGACGATAGCACTAAATCCCCTATCATAAAAATCTTTTGGGGGGTTCTAAGAAGCAAGAAGCCAACCACCCAGTACCCCTCAATTACCAACCCCGGGCAACACGGGTCGCTCCCCGCTTTCCCCGTACTGGACCCTTAAAGACAAGGGCCCCGGAGCTGTTGAGCTAAACAAATACGGATGGTTAACAGACTTTGCAAAAAAAATTTCTATAGCGTGCCAGGTGTAAAAGCAACAAAAATGGGGAAAAGGAATAACGGGAAAAGTTGGTAGATGGGGTCTACAACTTCCGACAAAAAGAAAAAAAGGTAATAGTAAACAGAAAAAAGTCCCAGGCGCCCTGGTAAAAAGCTTTGTTCAAAAAGGGGGCAGCATCGCTTCCATTCTTTTTCACCCCATTTTTGCATAGACAGAGATGTAAGTCATAGTTCCGTGTCTTTCCTTGTCGATGAATGCGGATCCCATGGCAGTGACCTCCTCGAAGACACCCCGAGTCTCCCCAAACGGCTCAACCCAAAACTTCGAATGGGCCACTCAAAACAAAATTTAAGTTAACGAGGGAAAGTTTAATCTAATTGGAAAAAATTTAAAAAAAAAAAGATGTTTTTGGTATACCACAAATTTGAACCCCTACAATAGGCAGAAAAGTAATATGAAGGGCCCGGGTGTGATTTAAAGTCGAGGATTCCCTTTAAAGACCCCAAAAAATGTATCTACCTCTTGCTTTGGGAAAATGTGGTGGATAATGAAAACTTCAAAAATGAATTTCCAAAGTTATGTGATTCTTTAAAACGCTTGGTCTTAGGTGGAATTTCTACTGTACACTAACGGCCCCTTCAAAGGGTGGCGACATTTTCGACCGGAGGGTACAAAGAACCCTTTACGGCCCCAAGTGTGGTAAGGCTCTAAAAAATGGGGAAAGGTTGAAGGTCCTTGATCTGTATTCCCCCGAACGCAGGCGAGAGAGTTATGTAATATCACTTGGAAAGGGCCTGGAGGGATTGGGACCCAAAAAACACTCCCCTAGATGAGGAGATGAACATTCCCCTGATGTAAAGAGGGGTCCCAGAGTCACTGAGAGACAACACAATAAGTGTCCAATGTCTTGGGGCATCCAACAAAATAAGCAGACTTTGGATGTCATACCCCCCGGCTCCCGGGTGGGTTCAAGTTCTTTGGCGGTTAAATCACCACCCCAAAAATGTAGACCAAACGAAATGTAAATTTGCCAGAGGGTTATTGTCACACCTGCGTCTTTATGTATGGAGTGCGATAAAATTTAAAGAATTTAGAAACAAAATCACTCAGAAGTGTTAAGAAAGGTAAGTATTTTATCCAAAAGTGGTATATTACGGCCATTTGGAGAATACCCCGACTTTGCTAGCTGTAAAAAAAGCATTACCACATATGTGCATGGTTGTGTTTTGTGGGTGTGTGTGTGTTTTGTGTGTGTGTGTGTGTGTGTGTGGTGTGTGTGGTGTTTTGTGTGGTGTGGTGTTTGTGTGTATGGTTGAGTTGTGTGTGTGTGTGGTTGTGTGTGTGTGTTGGTGTGGTGTTGTTGTGTGTGTGTGTTGTGTGTTGTTGGTGTTGTGTGTGTTGTATAGTTGTTTTTTGTATGAGTGTGTGTGCGTGGGTGTAGAGTTTGTGTTGTGTGTGGTGTGGGGTGTGTGTGTGGTGTGTGTGTGTGTGTGTGTGTGGTGTATGGGGTTGTTTATGTGGTGGTGTATGAATTGTATGTGTGTGTGTGTGTGTGAGAGAGAGAGGGGGAATCAGCATCAACATTTGCCCCCAATAACTATAAGTTGTGCCCAGGTGGGAATGTAAATTTGTCATTACTCAAAATTTGTTCAGATTGCAGCCATGTATAACGTAAGTAACCTTTCTTACAGTTTTTCATTCCTTTGTAACTTGTGAGTTCTTACCTTTGTAATTTGTGAGTTCTTACCTTGTACCTAGTTAGCCATCAAAACTTTGGGGCCCGGTCCCTGGACCCATTGTGTACTCTGTAATCTGTAAAACCTTTGTAATTTGCAGATTGTGACTGCTCCCTGGGGTTCATTATTTTTGTAAATTGTGAGTTCTTCCCTTTGTAAAAATTTTGAATTCTTACCTCTGTAACTTGCCCCAGTATCAAAACTTTGGTCCCAGTCCTGGCCCCTTATGTACCTCTGTAATTTTTGACTACCGCCCACGGAAAGGGTATGGGGTGCTAATAAAATATTTTAAAAAACTAACCAAAAACAAATCATCCCGCTTGTGCCTTCTGACATCCGTCCTGCCGCCCTTGCCATCCTCTCCCTTTGGCAAGTACCGAGTCGTTCATTTCTCCATTCCCCCTGCAGTACTTTGTACCCCCATGTCCCAAAAAGGTTGGGCCCACTTGCCTTTTTTTTTCCCCTTTCCTCCTTCCTTCCTCATCCCTTTTTTCATTCCCTCTCAAGCGCTTTGGCCCTCTTTGTGCTTTGTGCCTGCCTTTAGAGGCGCGTTAGTGTGCGCAATATTCCAGCTTAGAAAAACGCGTGAAAAGTGTATCAGGGTTTGCATCCCTGGTTTAAAAGGTTCTATTATCCACCCTGCTTTTTTTTAGCAGATGCGATTGATGCAATGTTTGGCCCTTGAAGGTGGTCCCCAACATGATCACCCCCAGGTTTTTGGGGCATTTTTTTTTGCTCTATTTTTGGGGGGTTTACATTTGTTTTACCTCGATGAAGTTTTAATCCCCTCACGTTTTCCATATAAGAGAAATTTTAAAATTTTTCTCAATTGAATTCTATTGTTTTCTGCGCATTTAAAGTTTGGGGTTGATGTCTGCCTGGAGTCTTGCAGTGTCTTTCTTTGGCCCCCAAGGTGGGGAAAAATCATCAGAGGATTGTTTTTTTCCCCTTGGTTAGAGGTACAAAATCAGCCCCAAAATTTCCCCCCTGCCCTGTGGGTTCATGAAAAGAAAAAGTGTGCAGAATTGTATTTCCCCTTTTCACTGCGCACCCCTTTACTAGTTTTCCCACATTTTTTGATCAAAAAATTGCATTTGATATCAAAAACAAAACCTTAAAACTCATGAACTAGCCAAAAATGAAGTTGGGTGTTTATTGCTGGAAATAGGATACCTGTCAAATGAGTACCTCTGTTTTTAAAAAAGGCTTTAAAAGTGAGTCTAAAGAATGTCCCTAGGTCCCGCAGGGAGGAGTTCCCCAGTCCCATGCTTTTAATATTTTGATTAATGTTCTCCAAAATGCTCTACCTCCCTCCCCAAAACTTATAGCTAAAAGCATGTGAAAATCATGATTTCTAACAGTGCTAAAAAGTGGTCCCATTTTTAATAAAGTTCAGCAATTTTGCGTGCTAGGCCTTAATTTTCCCTCTAAAACAAAGTTTTAACAAGCAAACGCCCCTGCCCCCATTATTGCAGGGTGAAAACATTAGATGGTAAAACTTCGATATTTGGGTGTAGATGACCCTTTATCAAATCGACTTTGCAAAATAAAAAGAAATGAAAAGATAGGCAAAATGTTTAAAGCTGTTGTGGTACACCCCAACTATGGTGCTAATGTAAATGTGAGAATGATGTACATAGCTTAGTTGGTCCTTTAATTGATTATGTGCTCCCATGTTGATATTAGCTAGAGAAAGTTCCTTGCCCCCTTGGGTTAAGCAAAAAGAAGCTTTCAGAATTTTTCTTTGGGTTTTCCCAAATTACAAGATTCGTAAAATGGGAAGGGCTTGGTATTTTAGTTCAGTGTAGGTTGTTTAGATTAAACTGACTCGGTATTAGAAGGGTTTAAAAAATGAAACCCGAATGTTTTCAATGAATTCACTAAGTGTCTCGAAGTAATACCACCCGATCTAAAAGTATTGTGAAAAAGTACAATTTTCATTAAATTTTATAAACCCGCATTAAATGTATCAATGTGACATAAGAGCATTTCACCCCCCCTGGAAGATGTGTTCATTTTTAATTTTCAATACTGAAGTCCCTCCGAAGTTTATTGCTAGTAATTGTTCCTTAACCTTGTTAAAAAAAATGCCTCAAAAAAGAAATTTCTCACCTAGTGGGGGAAAAAGTTTCACAAGTTATTACACTGATGGATCTAAACAGGGTCTTCTGGCGGGTGCATTGCTTTAACACCTCCCTAGTTAAGGCGTAAAAAATTGTTGAAAAAGGCTAAGAATTAACAATGCGGTCTACTTGCAAAAGGAAAAACTTTCAAACCTTGGCGCTAAAGCTAACTTATGACCTGCCCTTTACTCTTCTTTTTTACTGGTTCTATGTCATCCCGAATGTCTTAACCATATAATGACTAAAACTGTCATTGGAGAAAACCGGTATAGATGTCAAAAATAGGGACAAAGGAATTAACGTCAATTGTATGGATCCCCTCACAATTTTGGGTTACTCCTTCATGATAAATTGTTTTTTTTGAAAAAAAGGTTCCAGAAGGAGAATGTAGAAATTAATTTTGGGTTTAAATGTGTCTAGCTTAGGAATAATTAGGGGAAAAGTAAATAATGAAAAAGATTGTTATGGAATGCTTTTGAAGCCCGAGTGATCTTAACCCCCTATGATAAAAATGAAGTTGATAAGTATGTTTTTGGCCAAAGATATTTAATGGGGGGAAAT
>NC_069447.1:948572-982941 GCF_026875155.1 Cherax quadricarinatus | reverse complement strand
TGGAAACCCGACTTGATAAAGCACGTCAAGAAACTAGAGAAAGTACAAAGGTTTGCGACAAGGTTAGTTCCAGAGCTAAGGGGAAGTTCCTATGAGGAAAGATTAAGGGAAATCGGCCTGACCACACTGGAGGACAGGAGGGTCAGGGGAGACATGATAACGACATATAAAATACTGCGTGGAATAGACAAGGTGGACAAAGACAGGATGTTCCAGGGAGGGGACACAGAAACAAGAGGCCACAATTGGAAGTTGAAGACACAAATGAGTCAGAGAGATAGTAGGAAGTATTTCTTCAGTCATAGAGTTGTAAGGCAGTGGAATAGCCAAGAAAATGACGTAGTGGAGGCAGGAACCATACACAGTTTTAAGACGAGGTTTGATAAAGCTCATGGAGCGGGGAGAGAGAGGGCCTAGTAGCAACCGGTGAAGAGGCGGGGCCAGGAGCTAGGACTCGACCCCTGCAACCACAAATAGGTGAGTACAAATAGGTGAGTACACACACAACACACACACACACACACACACACACACACACACACACACATATATACATACACACGTACACACACACACACACACACGGGGAGAGAGAGGGTCTAGTAGCAACCGGTGAAGAGGCGGGGCCAGCAGCTAGGACTCGACCCCTGCAACCACAAATAGGTGAGTACAAATAGGTGAGTACACACCACACACACACACACACACACACACACACACACACACATACATACACACGCACACACACACATACACACACACACACATATACATACACACGCACACACACACACACACACACCACACACACGCACACGTTACCTCATCTCTTACGTAACAACTATGGTCTAGAGAGGCAAACTCCTTTCACCGTGACATAACCAGAAAACTAGATGCGACTCATCCCACTACTGCACCACTGCCAAACATTACTAACCCATCCCCCCCAGTGTGCCAACACTTCTGGGAAAATTTAAATATGCAAATATGTGACGTTGGTACGCAAAACAAGTGAGGAACTGCATTTGTACTTGTGGGGGTTTAAATGGGTGTACCCACAGTTCGTGCAGGTGTACTTGTGAGGGTTTAAGTGGGTGTACCCACAGTTCGTGCAGGTGTACTTGTGAGGGTTTAAGTGGGTGTACCCACAGTTCGTTCAGGTGTACTTGTGAGGGTTTAAGTGGGTGTACCCACAGTTCGTGCAGGTGTACTTGTGAGGGTTTAAGTGGGTGTACCCACAGTTCGTGCAGGTGTACTTGTGAGGGTTTAAGTGGGTGTACCCACAGTTCGTGTACACTAATAACAAGAACTTGGGGTAAAAATCGCTTCTACCCACTGCCACCGAGGACAAAGTAATTTGTTGCTACTTTCAAAATAACTTATTTAGCGATGCTTGAGTGTGTGTCAGGCAGCACCTCAAGTTTACTGAGTCTCAGGCAGCACCTCAAGTTTACTGAGTCTCAGGCAGCACCTCAAGTTTACTGAGTCTCAGGCAGCACCTCAAGTTTACTGAGTCTCAGGCAGCACCTCAAGTTTACTGAGTCTCAGGCAGCACCTCAAGTTTACTGAGTCTCAGGCAGCACCTCAAGTTTACTGAGTCTCAGGCAGCACCTCAAGTTTACTGAGTCTCAGGCAGCACCTCAAGTTTTACTGAGTCTCAGCAGCACCTCAAGTTTACTTAGTCTCAGGCAGCACCTCAAGTTTACTGAGTCTCAGGCAGCACCTCAAGTTTACTGAGTCTCAGGCAGCACCTCAAGTTTACTGAGTCTCAGGCAGCACCTCAAGTTTACTGAGTCTCAGGCAGCACCTCAAGTTTACTGAGTCTCAGGCAGCACCTCAAGTTTACTGAGTCTCAGGCAGCACCTCAAGATTCCTGAGTCTCAGGCAGCACCTCAAGTTTACTGAGTCTCAGGCAGCACCTCAAGATTACTGAGTCTCAGGCAGCACCTCAAGATTACTGAGTCTCAGACAGCACCTCAAGATTACTGAGTCACAGGCAGCACCTCAAGATTACTGAGTCTCAGGCAGCACCTCAAGATTACTGAGTCCTCAGGCAGCACCTCAAGATTACTGAGGTCTCAGGCAGCACCTCAAGATTACTGAGTCTCGGGCAAGCACCTCAAGATTACTGAGTCTCAGACAGCACCTCAAGATTACTGAGTCACAGGCAGCACCTCAAGATTACTGAGTCTCAGGCAGCACCTCAAGATTACTGAGTCTCGGGCAGTACCTCAAGTTACTGAGATCTCAGGCAGCACCTCAAAAAATTTCTGAGTACTCAGGCAGCATCCTCAAGATTACTGAGTCTCAGGCAGCACCTCAAGATTACTGAGTCTCAGGCAGCACCTCAAGATTACTGAGTCTCAGGCAGCACCTCAAGATTACTGAGTCTCAGGCAGCACCTCAAGATTACTGAGTCTCAGGCAGCACCTCAAGATTACTGAATCTCGGGCAGCACCTCAAGTTTACTGAGTCTCGGGCAGCACCTCAAGATTACTGAGTCTCGGGCAGCACCTCAAGTTTATTGAGTCTCAGGCAGCACCTCAAGATTACTGAGTCTCGGGCAGCACCTCAAGTTTACTGATCGTCGGGCAGCACCTCAAGATTACTGAGTCTCAGGCAGCACCTCAAGATTACTGAGTCTCGGGCAGCACCTCAAGTTTACTGAGTCTCGGGCAGCACCTCAAGATTACTGAGTCTCAGGCAGCACCTCAAGATTACTGAGTCTCAGGCAGCACCTCAAGATTACTGAGTCTCAGGCAGCACCTCAAGATTACTGAGTCTCAGGCAGCACCTCAAGTTTACTGAGTCTCAGGCAGCACCTCAAGTTTACTGAGTCTCAGGCAGCACCTCAAGTTTACTGAGTCTCAGGCAGCACCTCAAGTTTACTGAGTCTCAGGCAGCACCTCAAGTTTACTGAGTCTCAGGCAGCACCTCAAGTTACTGAGTCTCAGGAAGCACCTCAAGATTCCTGAGTCTCAGGCAGCACCTCAAGTTTACTGAGTCTCAGGCAGCACCTCAAGATTACTGAGTCTCAGGCAGCACCTCAAGATTACTGAGTCTCAGACAGCACCTCAAGATTACTGAGTCACAGGCAGCACCTCAAGATTACTGAGTCTCAGGCAGCACCTCAAGATTAACTGAGTTCTCAGGCAGCACCTCAAGATTACTGAGTCTCAGGCAGCACCTCAAGATTACTGAGTCTCGGGCCAGCACCTCAAGATTACTGAGTCTCAACAGCAGCACCTCAAGATTACTGAGTCACAGGCAGCACCTCAAGATTACTGAGTCTCAGGCAGCACCTCAAGATTACTGAGTCTCGGGCAGTACCTCAAGTTTACTGAGTCTCAGGCAGCACCTCAAAATTACTGAGTCTCAGGCAGCACCTCAAGATTACAGAGTCTCAGGCGACACCTCAAGTTTAACTGAGTCTCAGGCAGCACTTCAAGTTTACTGAGTCTCAGGCAGCACCTCAAGTTTACTGAGTCTCAGGCAGCACCTCAAGTTTACTGAGTCTCAGGCAGCACCTCAAGTTTACTGAGTCTCAGGCAGCACCTCAAGTTACTGAGTCTCAGGAAGCACCTCAAGATTCCTGAGTCTCAGGCAGCACCTCAAGTTTACTGAGTCTCAGGCAGCACCTCAAGATTACTGAGTCTCAGGCAGCACCTCAAGATTACTGAGTCTCAGACAGCACCTCAAGATTACTGAGTCACAGGCAGCACCTCAAGATTACTGAGTCTCAGGCAGCACCTCAAGATTACTGAGTCTCAGGCAGCACCTCAAGATTACTGAGTCACAGCAGCACCTCAAGATTACTGAGTCTCAGGCAGCACCTCAAGATTACTGAGTCTCAGGCAGCACCTCAAGATTACTGAGTCTCAGGCAGCACCTCAAGATTACTGAGTCTCAGGCAGCACCTCAAGATTACTGAGTCTCAGGCAGCACCTCAAGATTACTGAGTCTCGGGCAGCACCTCAAGATTACTGAGTCTCAGACAGCACCTCAAGATTACTGAGTCACAGGCAGCACCTCAAGATTACTGAGTCTCAGGCAGCACCTCAAGATTACTGAGTCTCGGGCAGTACCTCAAGTTTACTGAGTCTCAGGCAGCACCTCAAAATTACTGAGTCTCAGGCAGCACCTCAAGATTACTGAGTCTCAGGCAGCACCTCAAGATTACTGAGTCTCAGGCAGCACCTCAAGATTACTGAGTCTCAGGCAGCACCTCAAGATTACTGAGTCTCAGGCAGCACCTCAAGATTACTGAGTCTCGGGCAGCACCTCAAGTTTACTGAGTCTCGGGCAGCACCTCAAGATTACTGAGTCTCGGGCAGCACCTCAAGTTTATTGAGTCTCAGGCGGCACCTCAAGATTACTGAGTCTCGGGCAGCACCTCAAGTTTACTGAGTCTCGGGCAGCACCTCAAGATTACTGAGTCTCAGGCAGCACCTCAAGATTACTGAGTCTCGGGCAGCACCTCAAGTTTTACTGAGTCCTCGGGCAGCACCTCAAGATTACTGAGTCTCGGGCAGCACCTCAAGATTACTGAGTCTTCAGCAGCACCTCAAGTTACTGAGTCTCAGGCAGCACCTCAAGATTACTGAGTCTCAGGCAGCACCTCAAGATTACCGAGTCTCAGGCAGCACCTCAAGATTACTGAGTCTCAGGCAGCACCTCAAGATTACTGAGTCTCAGGCAGCACCTCAAGATTACTGAGTCTCAGGCAGCACCTCAAGATTACTGAGTCTCAGGCAGCACCTCAAGATTACTGAGTCTCAGGCCAGCACCTCAAGATTACTGAGTTTCAGGCAGCACCTCAAGATTACTGAGTCTCAGGCAGCACCTCACGATTACTGAGTCTCGTTCAGCTCCTGAAGATTACTGAGTCTCAGGCAGTACCTCAAGATTACTGAGTCTCAGGCAGCACCTCAAGATTACTGAGTCTTAGACAGCACCTGAAGATTACTGAGTCTCAGGCAGCACCTCAAGATTACTGAGTCTCAGACAGCACCTCAAGATTACTGAGTCACAGGCAGCACCTCAAGATTACTGAGTCTCAGGCAACACCTCAAGATTACTGAGTCACAGGCAGCACCTCAAGATTACTGAGTCTCAGGCAGCACCTCAAGATTACTGAGTCTCAGGCAGCACCTCAAGATTACTGAGTCACAGGCAGCACCGCAAGATTACTGAGTCTCAGGCAGCACCTCAAGATTACTGAGTCTCAGGCAGCACCTCAAGATTACTGAGTCTCAGGCAGCACCTCAAGATTACTGAGTCTTAGACAGCACCTGAAGATTTCTGAGTCTCAGGCAGCACCTCAAGTTTACTGAGTCTCAGACAGCACCTCAAGATTACTGAGTCTCAGGCAGCACCTCAAGATTACTGAGTCTCAGGCAGCACCTCAAGATTACTGAGTCTCGGGCAGCACTTCAAGATTACTGAGTCTCAGGCAGCACCTGAAGATTACTGAGTCTCAGGCAGCACCTCAAGATTACGGAGTCTCAGGCAGCACCTCAAGTTTACTGAATCTCAGACAGCACCTCAAGATTACTGAGTCTCAGGCAGCACCTCAAGATTACTGAGTCTCGGGCAGCACCTCAAGATTACTGAGTCTCAGACAGCACCTCAAGATTACTGAGTCACAGGCAGCACCCTCAAGATTACTGAGTCTCAGCAGCACCTCAAGATTACTGAGTCTCGGCAGTACCTCAAGTTTACTGAGTCTCAGGCAGCACTCAAAATTACTGAGTCTCAGGCAGCACCTCAAGATTACTGAGTCTCAGGCAGCACCTCAAGATTACTGAGTCTCAGGCAGCACCTCAAGATTACTGAGTCTCAGGCAGCACCTCAAGATTACTGAGTCTCAGGCAGCACCTCAAGATTACTGAGTCTCGGGCAGCACCTCAAGTTTACTGAGTCTCGGGCAGCACCTCAAGATTACTGAGTCTCGGGCAGCACCTCAAGTTTATTGAGTCTCAGGCAGCACCTCAAGATTACTGAGTCTCGGGCAGCACCTCAAGTTTACTGAGTCTCGGGCAGCACCTCAAGATTACTGAGTCTCAGGCAGCACCTCAAGATTACTGAGTCTCGGGCAGCACCTCAAGTTTACTGAGTCTCGGGCAGCACCTCAAGAATACTGAGAGTCTCGGGCAGCACCTCAAGATTACTGAGTCTCAGGCAGCACCTCAAGATTACTGAGTCTCAGGCAGCACCTCAAGATTACTGAGTCTCAGGCAGCACCTCAAGATTACCGAGTCTCAGGCAGCACCTCAAGATTACTGAGTCTCAGGCAGCACCTCAAGATTACTGAGTCTCAGGCAGCACCTCAAGATTACTGAGTCTCAGGCAGCACCTCAAGATTACTGAGTCTCAGGCAGCACCTCAAGATTACTGAGTCTCAGGCAGCACCTCAAGATTACTGAGTCTCAGGCAGCACCTCAAGATTACTGAGTCTCAGGCAGCACCTCACGATTACTGAGTCTCGTTCAGCACCTGAAGATTACTGAGTCTCAGGCAGCACCTCAAGATTACTGAGTCTCAGGCAGCACCTCAAGATTACTGAGTCTTAGACAGCACCTGAAGATTACTGAGTCTCAGGCAGCACCTCAAGATTACTGAGTCTCAGACAGCACCTCAAGATACTGAGTCACAGCAGCACCTCAAGATTACTGAGTCTCAGGCAGCACCTCAAGATTACTGAGTCTCAGACAGCACCTCAAGATTACTGAGTCTCAGGCAGCACCTCAAGATTACTGAGTCTCAGGCAGCACCTCAAGATTACTGAGTCACAGGCAGCACCGCAAGATTACTGAGTCTCAGGCAGCACCTCAAGATTACTGAGTCTCAGGCAGCACCTCAAGATTACTGAGTCTCAGGCAGCACCTCAAGATTACTGAGTCTTAGACAGCACCTGAAGATTTCTGAGTCTCAGGCAGCACCTCAAGATTACTGAGTCTCAGACAGCACCTCAAGATTACTGAGTCTCAGGCAGCACCTCAAGATTACTGAGTCTCAGGCAGCACCTCAAGATTACTGAGTCTCGGGCAGCACTTCAAGATTACTGAGTCTCAGGCAGCACCTGAAGATTACTGAGTCTCAGGCAGCACCTCAAGATTACGGAGTCTCAGGCAGCACCTCAAGTTTACTGAATCTCAGACAGCACCTCAAGATTACTGAGTCTCAGGCAGCACCTCAAGATTACTGAGTCTCGGGCAGCACCTCAAGATTACTGAGTCTCGGGCAGCACCTCAAGTTTACTGAGTCTCAGGCAGCACCTCAAGATTACTGAGTCTCGGGCAGCACCTGAAGATAACTGAGTCTCAGGCAGCACCTGAAGATTACTGAGTCTCACGCAACACCTGAAGATTACTGTGTCTCAGGCAGCACCTCAAGATTACTGAGTCTCAGGCAGCACCTCAAGATTACTGAATCTCAGGCAGCACCTCAAGATTACTGAGTCTCGGGCAGCACCTCAAGATTACTGAGTCTCAGGCAGCACCTCAAGATTACTGAGTCTCAGGCAGCACCTCAAGATTACTGAGTCTCGGGCAGCACCTCAAGATTACTGAGTCTCGGGCAGCACCTTAAGTTTACTGAGTCTCAGGCAGCACCCGAAGATTACTGAGTCTCAGGCAGCACATCAAGATTACTGAGTCTCAGGCAGCACCTCAAGATTACTGAGTCTCAGGGAGCACCTCAAGATTACTGAGTCTCAGGCAGCACCTCAAGATTACTGAGTCTACAGGCAGCACCTCAAGATTACTGAGTCTCAGCAGCACCCGAAGATTACTGAGTCTCAAGCAGCACATCAATGATTACTGAGTCTCGGGCAGCACCTTAAGTTTACTGAGTCTCAGGCAGCACCTCAAGATTTCTGAGTCTCGGCAACACCTCAAGTTTACTGAGCCTCAGGTAGCACCTCAATATTACTGAGTCTCAGACAGCACCTCAAGATTACTGGGTCTCAGGCAGCACCTCAAGATTATTGAGTCTCAGGCAGCACCTCAAGATTACCGAGTCTCAGGCAACACCTCAAGATTGCTGGGTCTCAGGCAGCACCTCAAAATTACTGAGTCTCAGGCAACACCTGAAGATTACTGAGTCTCAGGCAGCACCTCAAGATTACTGAGTCTCATGCAGCACATCAAGAATACTGAGTCTCAGGCAGCACCAGAAGATTACTGAGTCTCAGGCAGCACATCAAGTTTACTGAGTCTCATGCAGCACATCAAGATTACTGAGTCTCAGGCAGCACCTGAAGATTACTGAGTCTCAGGCAGCACATCAAGATTACTGAGTCTCAGGCAGCACATCAAGATTACTGAGTCTCAGGCAGCACCTCAAGATTACTGAGTCTCAGGGAGCACCTCAAGATTACTGAGTCTCAGGCAGCACTTCAAGATTACTGAGTCTCAGGCAGCACCTCAAGATTACTGAGTCTCAGGCAGCACCCCAAGATTACTGAGTCTCAGGCAGCACATCAAGATTACTGAGTCTCATGCAGCACATCAAGATTACTGAGTCTCAGGCAGCACCTCAAGATTACTGAGTCTCAGGCAGCACATCAAGATTACCGAGTCTCAGGCAGCACCCGAAGATTACTGAGTCTCAGGCAGCACATCAAGATTACTGAGTCTCAGGCAGCACATCAAGATTACTGAGTCTCATGCAGCACATCAAGATTACTGAGTCTCAGGCAGCACCTCAAGATTACTGAGTCTCAGGCAGCACATCAAGATTACTGAGTCTCAGGCAGCACCCGAAGATTACTGAGTCTCAGGCAGCACCTCAAAATTACTGAGTCTCAGGCAACACCTGAAGATTACTGAGTCACAGGCCGCACCTCAAGATTACTGAGTCTCATGCAGCACATCAAGAATACTGAGCCTCAGGCAGCACCCGAAGATTACTGAGTCTCAGGCAGCACATCAAGATTACTGAGTCTCATGCAGCACATCAAGATTACTGAGTCTCAGGCAGCACCCGAAGATTACTGAGTCTCAGGCAGCACATCAAGATTACTGAGTCTCAGGCAGCACCTCAAGATTACTGAGTCTCAGGGAGCACCTCAAGATTACTGAGTCTCAGGCAGCACCTCAAGATTACTGAGTCTCAGGCAGCACCTCAAGATTACTGAGTCTCAGGCAGCACCCGAAGATTACTGAGTCTCAGGCAGCACATCAAGATTACTGAGTCTCGGGCAGCACCTTAAGTTTACTGAGTCTCAGGCAGCACCTCAAGATTTCTGAGTCTCGGGCAACACCTCAAGTTTACTGAGCCTCAGGTAGCACCTCAAGATTACTGAGTCTCAGACAGCACCTCAAGATTACTGGGTCTCAGGCAGCACCTCAAGATTATTGAGTCTCAGGCAGCACCTCAAGATTACCGAGTCTCAGGCAACACCTCAAGATTGCTGGGTCTCAGGCAGCACCTCAAAATTACTGAGTCTCAGGCAACACCTGAAGATTACTGAGTCTCAGGCAGCACCTCAAGATTACTGAGTCTCATGCAGCACATCAAGAATACTGAGTCTCAGGCAGCACCAGAATGATTACTGGAGTCTCAGCAGCACTCAAGATTACTGAGTCTCATGCAGCACATCAAGATTACTGAGTCTCAGGCAGCACCAGAAGATTACTGAGTCTCAGGCAGCACATCAAGATTACTGAGTACTCAGGCAGCACATCAAGATACTAGAGTCTCAGGCAGCACCTCAAGATTACTGAGTCTCAGGGAGCACCTCAAGATTACTGAGTCTCAGGCAGCACTTCAAGATTACTGAGTCTCAGGCAGCACCTCAAGATTACTGAGTCTCAGGCAGCACCCCAAGATTACTGAGTCTCAGGCAGCACATCAAGATTACTGAGTCTCATGCAGCACATCAAGATTACTGAGTCTCAGGCAGCACCTCAAGATTACTGAGTCTCAGGCAGCACATCAAGATTACTGAGTCTCAGGCAGCACCCGAAGATTACTGAGTCTCAGGCAGCACATCAAGATTACTGAGTCTCAGGCAGCACATCAAGATTACTGAGTCTCATGCAGCACATCAAGATTACTGAGTCTCAGGCAGCACCTCAGATATACTGAGTCTCAGGCAGCACATCAAGATTACTGAGTCTCAGGCAGCACCCGAAGATTACTGAGTCTCAGGCAGCACATCAAGATTACTGAGTCTCAGGCAGCACCTCAAAATTAACTGATCTCAGGCAACACCTGAAATTACTGAGTCACAGGCCGCACCTCAAGATTACTGAGTCCATGCAGCACATCAAGAATACTGAGCTCAGCAGACACCCGAAGTTACTGAGTCATCAGGCAGCACATCAAGATTACTGAGTCTCATGCAGCACATCAAGATTACTGAGTCTCAGGCAGCACCCGAAGATTACTGAGTCTCGGGCAGCACATCAAGATTACTGAGTCTCAGGCAGCACCTCAAGATTACTGAGTCTCAGGGAGCACCTCAAGATTACTGAGTCTCAGGCAACACCTCAAGATTACTGAGTCTCAGGCAGCACCTCAAGATTACTGAGTCTCAGCCAGCACCCGAAGATTACTGAGTCTCAGGCAGCACATCAAGATTACTGAGTCTCAGGCAGCACCTCAAAATTACTGAGTCTCAGGCAACACCTGAAGATTACTGAGTCACAGGCCGCACCTCAAGATTACTGAGTCTCATGCAGCACATCAAGAATACTGAGCCTCAGGCAGCACCCGAAGATTACTGAGTCTCAGGCAGCACATCAAGATTACTGAGTCTCATGCAGACGACATCAAGATTACTGAGTCTCAGGCAGCACCCGAGATTACTGAGTCTCAGCAGCACATCAAGATTACTGAGTCTCAGCAGCACCTCAAGTTACTGAGTCTCAGGGAGCACCTCAAGATTACTGAGTCTCAGGCAACACCTCAAGATTACTGAGTCTCAGGCAGCACCTCAAGATTACTGAGTCTCAGCCAGCACCCGAAGATTACTGAGTCTCAGGCAGCACATCAAGATTACTGAGTCTCATGCAGCACATCAAGATTACTGAGTCTCAGGCAGCACCTCAAGATTGCTGAGTCTCAGGCAGCACATCAAGATTACCGAGTCCAGGCAGCACCTCAAGATTACTGAGTCTCAGGCAGCACCTCAAGATTACTGAGTCTCAAGCAGCACCTCAATATTAAATGGAGACAGAAATTCAGAAAATTAATTTTATTAAGTTTCTGTCTTCATGTGGGTATATATATATAAATATATATATATATATATATATATATATATATAAATAGTATAATATATATATATATATATAATATATATATAATAATAATATATATATATATATATATATATATATATATAATATATATATATATTATATATATATATATATATATATGTATAATATATTATTCAACTAAAATATGTTGGTTCTCCCTGTTACTATAAAACTGGTTGATTATCCTTCTCTTCTTAAGACTTTTAATATCAAAGTGGTATTTAAAAAATCTTGATAGAGTAAAAAAATCCTTTTGATAAAGAATACCCCCCTACCCCAAAATGCTGACGGATGTGTCTCTAAGATTTCTTGTATAATTTGCAATTAAAGTTTATACGGTCAAACTGGTAAAAGTCTCGAACAAGATAAAACAACATAAATATAGCATTAGAGACTGACACGCCACTAATAACCAATGCACTATGTGATACATTACCATGGTAAGGAAGATTTTAAAACCATCCCAATGATTTTCAAAAAGTTTTAGTAAGTAGTATCAGCAAGTCCATGGTCGCACAAAGAACCTACAAAATTGAATCTTTGTTTCAAAAAAAGCGGTTTTGACAGTTTATGAATATTTCCCTTTCGTTTAAATAAATTAATCCATTTATAATTAATAGAATTGGGAAGAATTTATATACATTGGACAAATAATGCATCTTAATTCTTGGTAGATTAGTTTGTTCATCGGTTTTGCGTGAAGGACTATCTAGTTGCGCCAGCGGGCTTGCTGCATGTCTCTTCTTATGAGTTGTGGCAATCAGGGTTGCCTTTGTTGTTTGATGTGATGGTGAGGTGTGGGCTATACCCTTTATATCCTTTCCTCTGATGCATCACTTTTAATTGTCTTCCAGTGGTTGTTTTGCAAATATATATAAATATATATCTATATATATATATATTTATATATATATATATAAATATATATATATATATATAAATAAATATATACAAACACTGATCTCTTGCTGAAGAGACCTCGAACTACGAACCTGGAACACAGGTACGCAGTGCTTTAAACCAATCTACCCACACTGGACCAATACCTTGGAGTCCAGCTTGCTCTAGACTTTGATCCAAGGCAGCCAGCTTCAGGTAGAAGGCTTACATCTTTTCATCTCATCCCCTGCAAGCATCATCCTTAACTAGAGAAATTAACAATGCCAGGAATTCGCAAAGAGCAGGCGAAATATACACAAAACTGACTCTGTGCTGAAGAGACTCTAAACCTACGAACCTTGGAACAAGGTACGCAGTGCTTTAACCAATCCTACCCAGGGCCCGCCTTCTCACTGGCTGAAATGTAGGTACATGAATTTGACGATGGAGCCCGTTAGATTGTTAGATCCTTAGTATCGTTGTCGCTGTTTGGGAGAGCAGCCTATGTGTGTTAAACAATCTCTGAATATAAGAATACATACTCTTTGCATGCAACACCACCCCACCCCCAAGCATAGCTCAGGACTAGACTACCACCTCCAGTGGTATAATGTGCCACCCATGGCTCAGTACAATAATGGGACCACCTTTCCTCTCAACCATCCAGCTCTTAGATAGAGCTCTACTTTTATTGTGACATGAAGCCAAACTCTAAACTTCGAACAAGATAGCAGACTGTAGGGCTAACATAGGTCCAAGATACCTGCGAACGGTAGCAGAATATCCTCTCACTAAAAAAAATAAACCAAATAATTTAAACAGTATATACAAAAGGGGAAAAAAAAGCTGGTTTTTACTTATAGTTCCTAACACATCCTAACCTAATACATTTGAATGCAGCACTCTTGATAACGAATTAGCCAACTTATTATCTTGGCCAGCAATGTACTTAATACACATGTTATATGGTTATAGCCTAAGACTCCGATGCATGAGTCTTGTATTATGGTTTTTCATATGATTAAGAATACCACCAGAAAGGGTTCTGGTCACTGTAGACTGTGACCACCTGAGATGTCCAGGCCCATCGTTATATACCAAATGCTCCAATGCCAGTATCAGAGCAAAGAGCTTTCTTTAACAATCGTAGAGTATGCCCTCTGGTGTGATTGATACTAGGCCGAAAAGAGGCCACAGGCTGCAACCATCGTCTGCCGCTTCAAAAAATACTACTGCCCCCACCCCTGATTTACAAGGCAGCCACCTTAATGTAAAGAATTTTTTGAGAAATCAGGATACAGAAGAATCTGCAATAACAGAGCAGTAGGGATGAGGTGATTTTGGGGTGGGTAGAGTGGGGGTATTGGGGTGTGTGGGGGGGGTAATAGTTAGTGGTGAGGGGAGATGTGTTTGGTTGGGGGGGTGGATGGTGGGGTAAGGGGGTTGGGGGGGGGGGGGGGGGGGGGGTGAGGATAGTGGAGTAATAGCTGCAAGGTTTTTTAACAGAATCTTTCTATAAAATCCTACCATACCTAGGAAACATTGGAGGGATTTTCTCGTTTGGAGGTACTGCAAAAATTTTAATGGCAGAATTTTAGCAAATTTAAGGGCCACTTTGCCACAAACCTACGTCATGGCCACAAAATTAACAGTAAGCCTGACCAAAGGAAGACTTAGATAAGGTTAACACTTAAGTGGAAACTCTGAAAGGTCTCAAAGAGAGTCTTAAGCCAAATATGTGATGATCCCAAGTATCCGACCCAATAACAATGTCGTCTAGGTTAAGCTGCCATCCTTCCAAGTCCTTTAAATAGCCCCATGATGAGATCAGTTTCTGGAATGAAGTGGGCGAGTTTTTCATTCTCGAAGGGGGTAACTGTATAATGGATAATGATCTCCAGGAATTACGAAAGCAGTAGATTTCATTCGCCTTATCAGTCAAAGTACCTGATAGTAACCTTTAAGAGATCAACTTGAAACACAAAAAGTAACCTTACCCACAAAGTCGATTACGGTCATCCCACGAGGAAGAGGGTAAGCAACGTGATTGTGACCTCATTCACCTTACGGTAGTCCTTACACATTCAAAAACCTCCATTCAGCTTTCTTAACAAGGATGCACGGTGAACCCATGGACTAGACAAACTCCTCCACCAACCCATGTTCTAACTGAAATTCAACCTCCTGCTGAAGTAGCCTCTGTTTTTCAGGATTAACTCTGTAGAGGGAGGTTGAATAGGTTAAGAGTTTCCCAACGATCTGGCGTCATGACATCCTAATGTACACTTTTCTTTGAACATCTGAAAGATATCAGGGTAAGATTGTAAACCGCAGGTTAAAACCTGCTCGTGATACTTATCCAGCCCCAACATAAAGGGGCTAGGGTCCAGAGAGGAGGACAGAATTGGGAAGCCTTGCGATAAATCTCAGAAACAAGTGCAAAGAGTCAGGGTCATCTACAGAGCACAGGACTTAGTCACTACTGGGACTTTATCTGGTGTATTAAAAAGCTTAATTTGATGTAATGTGGTAAGCTTAGTTTTGAGGTCCTGTCAGTGGGAAACACATATAAATTTTATATACGATAATTTACTTACAATTTTTCATAGCCACATAAATCTAGCATTTTAAAGAATGGCCAGTATAGGTTCCAGTAGGCAATACACCTTGTCTCTGGATAGAAAGCGAAACTTTGAATTTCTGTTCATTCCATTTCATCGTGTTTTGAGCTTCCTTTAAGTTAGGCCTTAGCCACAGACGCGCTACCTGCAACCTTGAAGAGTGATTGTAAATGTTGAGCAGACGAGTCTTCTCTTCTCCCATCCATCCTCACTCGAGCACCCGAGGAGGACCTCAAACAGTGTGGCCAGAGATCAGCTCACAACGACATAACCCTGTAGACTCTTACACTGTTTCCTCAATTGAAAACAGCAAACAAAGGTACTGATTCATCCCATTCTGTAGAAAAGCATACAAACAGTTCTCATTGTTTTTATAACATCATGATGGAATCTTTTCCAAGGCGCCTTGTTGACCTAAGAGAGGCATGGATAATTTGTGAATTAATTCCTAGTCCAAGTAAGCTTCCCTAAATGCATTGCAGTGACGTTAGAACCTGATCCCTTTGAAAAATATTTAGGATGCCAAAGAAAAAGATAAACTTAGCTTAAAGCTTAGGTATTTCTTTAGTATTAATACAGCGCTTGAGAACGCTTCTGGGTATCCAGATACTCTACCAAAAAACGGTACAATAAGTACTGATTCCCACTGTGGAATTAGGTAGTGGGCCACACAATCTTAAAATTAACATCGGCAAAAGGTTCTCCATCGGCATGTATGGGATGAGTGAGAGTTGCAGTATTATGGTGTCCATGTTTCCCTACTTGCTGACATTCTCTACAACAGGGGATACGAAGACTTCATCATCCTGCCATAACTTAGGCCAAAAGAATATTTTTTAATATTCTATACAGGGTTTTAGTATTCCTAAGTGGCCTCTGAAGAAGATTTATGATCATATTTTAATATTAGAGTTTAAAACATTTTTGAACTACTAACCTGTCTGACATGTTTTCTCTTCCCTCCATCTCCTTACCAGTCTCAGTGCATATTAAGTGGCCGTTTTAAATTATATATTTGAGACTGGGTGAATCTGAGAAGTAATTATCCATGGCTGCTGAAAAGCAAAAATAAATGACGGTCTTTTCGCTGTATCCTGCCCGTAAGGACAGCCCTCGGCATGGACACAGAGACATCTACAATCCTGCAACCCTGGAATAGGAAGGCTTGATCTGGTCTGTTTCACTAAAATTAACGAGGCCCTGGCCAAGTTTTTCCTTGCAAAACAAATTGCTATAATTCCGATATCAGAGTCGTCCAAGGATAGTTTTAGCATTCTCATCAGAGATCCTCGGATTTTGCTCGAGTTAAGGCAACAGGATAGAAGTATCAAAATACATTATTGTTCTTAACATTAAAATGGTATAAAATACCGACAGTTGATTAGGTAAGACACATATGCACACAGTTAGTATCTTATTTCGAAACGTTTCGCCTATACAGTAGGCTTCTTCAGTCGAGTACAAAAAGTGTGATAGAAGCAAAGATACTGAAGACGATGTAAATCAGTCCATCACCCTAAAGTTTTGAGGTGGTCAGTCCCTCAGTCTGGAAGAAAGAGCATTAGAGTTCCATATAATGAAACAATATTGAGATGAAGTGACAGAGGAGCTTATATAGAGCGCCAAGAGGTGAGACGTAGGACACTAGAAGAGTAAGAACTCAGATGTTGGGAGGTCAGTCCCTCTCAAATCCATCCGTTCTCACTCGCGACACCTCTACTGTGGAGAACGGCTGGATTTGAAGAGGGGACCTGACCACCCAACATCTGAGTCTTACCTCTTCTAGTGACCCTACGTCTCACCTCCTTGGCGCAATATAAGCCCATCCTGTCACTTCATCTTCATATTGTTTTCATTCTATGAACAATGCACGTATTCACAGACTGAGGGACTGACCACCTCAATACTTTAAGGTGAAGACTGATTACCTCGTCTTCAAGTATCTTCTGCTTCTATCACTTTTCTGTACTCGACTGAAGAAGCCTATCTGTGAGGCAAAACGTTTCGAAATAAAGATACCTAACTGTTGCATATGTGGTCTCTTACCAAACACCCTTATTGGTACATGGACAAGTAACTAAAAGATGTTAATGTATTATGCAGTATATAACACTGCATTCTTTCATAGGAAACCATAGATACACCTACAGTCAAATATTCCAGAAACACTGCTCATACCAAAAGCTTCTAAAAATAACAGATTGTTAATGAGGTGTGCTCAGAAAGTGGGACGTAAGTCCTCTCATAAGTGGAGGCAATATGCTCCAGTATACCTAAAGGTTCAGACTCCATTTTCTTTGAATTTTCCTGAAGAGATATTTGACTATTGCAGTAATAAGGGGCCATCCCTTTCTCTACTTCTTTCAGGGACATAACATTATAAATTTTCTCTAATGGCTGGGATTTATTTGGGCAGTTAGGTCGAATATGGCCTGATTTATTTCAATGAAAGCAAACGACATTCTTGACTTTACCTCCTTGCTGACGTTGTGGCTGGTGTCACTCTGGGTACTGTTGTTGAGATACACCATGTTGAGTGGTGTGTCGCTAACCAGGTTGACCGTAAGTTGAGTAGCATGGCTCACCAGGTTACTTAGTTGTATGACATCATCATTCTCCTTCCTGCTGGCACTTCATTTTCCGATCAGGAAATTTTCGTTGACGGTTCCTGCTCATGCCAGGCTGTTGAAAAGAGAGATGGGACCGCTCAGACAAGGAGCGGTTGGTTTCAAAAGTATCAGCCAACCTGGCTGCCTCCAATGCAGTAGTCAACACGTGATCCTGCAGTAAGACTCGAACCTCTGTTTCAACAGACTCCATCAGCTTATCCACCAACATTAACTGAACCAACTCGTCAAAATTTGCGACACCACTTGCCTTGTACCAACTGGAAAAAGCTTTGGTCTGCTGTCTTACAAAGTCAACAAAGGACTGACCCAGCTGTCGTCTACCTAGCTTGAACTCCTTTTTGTACTTGGCAGGAATACATTAATAAGCACAAAGAACCTGATAATTAATGAAATCAGTGTTATTAAACACTGATGTAAATCCTGTGCCTTACCAAACAATGATGTATGCACCAAAGACGCCCAATAGCTGTTCATTCAGGCCACCTCAAGGCTCGAGCCTGGTTTTCAAATACTTCGAAGAAGCAGTCAGGCTCAGCTTCAATGAAACGAGGAACAAACTGTACTCGCTTTTTGCAAACTAAGTTATCTACAGCTGAGTAAACTGCCCTCCTTTCTCTTTCTCTATCAAATTCTTACTTGCATAGGCCCGCTGTTTCCCTGGTTCCTCAACTCACTTTCAGAGAACCCCTCGGCATGAGACTGCGGTTCTGCTTAGGTGTTGTTTTTTCCTCTTACGGAACCTCAGCGGGGATTTACCCTGTTCTGGTAGAGGGAGTATCTGTTTGCCATCCTTACCTCTTCTCGAAGTTAGACACTTACAAGATTGCGAAGCTGCGCAGCAGTGAGTTGCATCATAATCAATGCCGATGGAACCGATTAATTCGCCAACAACTGTAGAGAAAACTTAGGCAAAGTTTATTAGAGTGAATACAGACACTAGCCATCTGAACTCGTCTTAGGTAGCAATTATTATTATTTTAATCCAAAAGAAGCGCAAAGCCACAAGGCTATACAGCGAAGGAGCAATTAACCCCACGTTAACATGCTATTTGCAATACAACGCTAATCTCTGCACTGTATGACTGCAAAATACTCACACGATAGCAAGACTGCCATGCAACAAAGCCAAATGCAGAATATGCACATACAATAGCAAGGCTGACACGCAATAGCAAAACGAACTACAGAATACTCACACAATATCAAGGCTGACCATAGTGAAGTGAATGCAAAGTTGACACACAAAACAGCAAGCTATCTACGATCACACAATAGCAGGCCTGACACGCAAAATTTCTGAAGCATTGGCAAAGTTGATGCAAATTGCCAGGCATACCATCTAAAGGGGACAAAAAGATACAAAACATCCAGGCCATGGGAAAACCTGGGTAGCCACAGCCACTCAAGAGGGAGAGGTTTTTTAGTGCCAGGAAGGAAAAAAAACTGGCAGGAAATGGCAGAAATCGTACACCAAATCCAGTCATTCCTGGAGTGGAACCACAGTCGATGGCCTCCACTCCAAACCAACAGATTACAGATACTAATCCGGAAAAAAATCCCCCCCCAGACCAACAATACCACCAGTCTGATAACCTACTTCTTTGCAAATATACAGGTCTAAAGCCAGCAACAAACAACAAAATAACCTACATCCGTGGACTGCTTGCAGAGGCAAAGCAATGTTCGCGGCTTTCACTGAAACCCCACATAAAGGATCAACTTGGACAAAACGAAATAATGGAACCCAGGTTACAACCTATACAGAGGTGTCAGAGTGAACAGGCAAAAGGGGGGGGTTGCCTGTACATATGCAGAGTTCACTGTTTGCACAGAACAGCTAAATGCATCAAATGTAGTGGAAGTTTTTAGCAGTAAAGGTCGAGAACAAAACCTAGTCATGTGTGATATTCTACAAGCCCGTATGCAACCTCCCCAGCAATTCCAGGAACCGCTGTTAAAAATTGACCACTGTCTGGAAAAACCTTTTCCAGCTCCTGCACCCAACATCTTGCTCCTGGGATTTTCAACTTAAGGCACCTAAAATGGAGGAATATAGCAAATAAATTGTTTGCAGTAATAACCCCAGAGGCAGGCTCTGATGAAAACTCACACTCACGCGAGCTTTTAAATCTCTGCACAAAATCAAATTTAAACCAGCAATAATAGAGCCTACAAGACTGGAGAATACACTAGACCTCATCTTTCATCTAACAATGATATCGGAATAAGAAATTAATCCCATATCAAAAAACAGATATACTCAGATCACAACATAATGAGTTCAGTCATGTATGCGCGGAGCCCCAGACCGGACATAAGAGATTATCACGAGGGAGCATTCACAAATTCAACTTAAATAACAAAAACATAAAGTGGAACCAAGTAAACCAAGTCTAACCATATAGCTGGATGAATATACTAATGCAACACAGAACCCCAACTTAATGCCTAGAACAGATTAACTCGGTAGCACTCGATGCAGCACAAGCTTATTCCTCAAGAAAAAGGAGGAGTAGAATGTAAAACGAAAAGAGACAGGCCTCCTTTTACAGGCGACGGAAAAGAATAAACAGCGCGGCCTAAAGAGTCAATATATCTGAAATGCGTAGGGAGACACTGTCAGAGAAATAGCAAGCATCGAACTTAAGCTGAAAAGAATCCTTTAGGAGTCAGAATCGCGGAAGAACTAAAAGCCATAAATGAAATCGAAAGAAACCCAAGTATTTTCTTCTCCTATGCCAAATCAAAATCGAGAACAACGTCCAGTATTGGGCCCCTACTTAAACAAGATGGGTCCTACAACAGATGACAACAAGGAAATGAGTGAGCTACTCAGTCAATTATGACTCAGTTTTTTTAGCAAGCCGCTAACAACAACTGAGAGTCGAAGATCAAAATGAATTTTTTATATATAGAGAAGCCACAAAATTGATTAACACAAGCCTAACGCTATGATATCCGACGCCAGATGACTTTCGAACCGGCGATAAATGACATGGCCCCATTGCACTCTGCCCCCAGGCCCAGAACCTCATAGAACTCTGTTGTTCATCAAGAAACTGCAAGAAGCCCCTATCACGAGCCTTATCATCCTATGGAGAGGGAGCATGGACACGGGGTCGTCCCACATTACTAAAAACAACAGACATAGCCCCACTCCACAAACGGGCAGTAAAGCACAGCAAAGAACTACAGACCAATAGCACTAACATCCCATATCACTAAAATCTTTGAAAGGGTCCTAAGAAGCAAGATCACAACGCATCAAGAAACCCATCAGTTTACACAACCCATGGCAACATGGGTTTTAGAACAGGTCGCTCCTGTCTTCTCAACTATTGGACCACTACGACAAGGTCCTAATGCACTAGAAGACAAAAAGAATGCAGATGTAAATATACAGACTTTGCAAAAGAGCATTCGACACGTGTGACCATGGCGTAATAGCGCACAAATGCTTGCTAAATGAATAACAGGAAAAGTCGGTCCATGATCTATAATTTCCTCCCCTAACAAACACGAGAGTAGTCGTCAACAGAGTAAACGTCCCGAGGCAGCTACGGTGAAAAGCTCGTTCCACAAGGCACAGTACTCGTCTCCCATCTTGTTTCCTCATCCTTATATCCGACATAGACAAGATGTCACCACAGCAACACCGTGTCTTCTTTGCAGATGACACCCGAATCTGCATGTCATTGTCTTTCCATTGCAGACACTGCAAAGCGCCAGGCAGACATCAACCAAATTTTCAGTGGGCTGCAGAAAACAATATGAAGTTCAAACGATGAGAAATATCAATTACACAGATTGATATGGTAAACATGAGGAAATTAAATCTCACAGAGTACAAAACTAATTCTGCCACAAAATGGCGCGAAACACCACGACAAAGACCTGGGAGTGATTCAAGTCGGAGGATCTCATCCCTTCAGGACCATAACTTGTAATCAATCGCCTCTGCTAGAAAAAATGACAGATTGGATAATGAGAACCTTCAAAACTAGGATGGCCAAGCCCTGATGACACTCTTCAAGGTCACTTGTTCTATCTAGGCTGGAATATTGCTGCCACTAACAGCACCTTTCAAGGCAGGTGAAATTTGACGACCTAGAAAATGTAACAGAGAACTTTCAAACGCGCGCATAACGGAGATAACACACTCATTATTGGGAAGCGCTTGGGGTTCCTAAACCTGTATTCCCTGGAACGCAGGAGGGAGAGATACATTATTATATACTCCTGAAAAAATCCTAGAGGGACTAGTACCGAACTGTGCACACGAAAAAATCACCCACAACGAAAGCAAAATACTTGGCAGACGAAGCCACACCATCCCCCCAATGAAAAAGCCGTGGGTGTCCACTATGCACGTTAAGAGACCATACAATAAGTGTCAGGGGCCCGAGACGCGAGTTCACCAACAACTGCCTCCCAGCACACAATAAGGGTGGAAAACCAACAGACCCCTGGCAGACCCATCAAGCTGGCACTGGAAAGCCACCTAAAGTCAGTTCCGGGGATCAGCCGTGCTGTGGCTCGCATGTTGGTTTGCGTGCAGCCATCAGCAAACAGCCTGGTTGATCAGCTCTGATCCACCCGAGGCCTGTTCTCAGGAACCGTGCCGCGGGCGTTGACCCCCGAAACTCTCTCCCAGGTATACTCTCCAGGTAATGCCAGATATCCAGATATTACGATTACGTCCTGAACTCAACTTCACCTATGCTCACTCCTGCTCTAAGTCCACTCCAGATCCCCCCCCAGGAAACATACCCAGGCCCCCCATATTGCAACCCAGGTACTCAAAGGCCTGTTATCCAGGGTAAAGGGAGCAAAATAAACACAGCAGAAAAACTTTGAATTATATTATCCTCACCAAGTATAGAGACAGAAATAAGTACACTATAAACATCTGTACAGCAATAGGTATTAGTGCACACTGGTAATTAAGGCAGAATTGAAGCAATAGAATGCAGACCACTGTGCTTTAACCAGCGTTCTCAATGGACATTAGAAGGGTGAAAACGTGATTGGTATCCCACGTCACCCTTCACAATTGCCAGATCCACAATAATGATTGGCTGAACCTAATACGATCTGATGATGGGGCCCCAATTAGATCACTAGACCTTGAAAATCTGGTTCGCTGTTGGGGATGCAGCCTATGTGGAGTGTTTACTTGGAGTTACATGGAGAGGGGTCCAGGGTCAACGTCCCGTGGGCCCGTCTTAGACCAGTGTGTTAACATACACTGAATAAAGGTTACATACTCTCTTCTGCATGCAACATGTACTGTAGGAGGAAGGAGGGTCCCATTTGGACAGCTCGGTTCCTGGGTCGCTGCCGCGTGTACTGTAATTGAGGAAAGGAGGGGTCCTTGGACAGCCAGGTTCCGGGTCGCTGCCCTCTCGTGGACAGTATGGAGGGAATGATGGTCTTGGACAGCTCATGTTCCGTGTCGCTGCCCTCGTGAACTGTAGTGGAGGGAAGGAGGGTCTTGGACAGCTCAGGTTCCTGGGTCGCTGCATCCTGTACTGTATGGAGGGAAGGAGGGTCTGGACAGCTCAGGTTCCTGGGTCGGCATGCCTCGTGTACTGTATGGAGAGAAGGAGGGTCTTGGACAGCTTCAGGTGATCCTGGGTCGACTGCCTCGTGTACTGTATGGAGGAAGGAGGGTCATGGAACGTAGACTCAGGTTCCTGGTGCCTGCCTCGTGTACTGTATGGAGGGAAGGAGGGTCTTGGACACTCAGGTTCCTGGGTCGCTGCTCGTGTACTGTATGGAGAGAAGGATGGTCATTGGACAGCACAGGTTCTGGGTCGCTGCCTCTTTTACTGATGGAGGGAAGGAGGGTCTTGGACGCTCAGGATTCCTGGGTCGCTGCATTGTATACTGTAAGGAGGGAAGGGGGGCTTGAACAGCTCAGGGTTTCCTGGCGTGCCTTGTACTGATGGGGGGAAGAGGCATGGACACTCGGGTCCTGGGTCGCTGCCCGTGTTTCTGTATGGACGGAAGGGGGGTCTTGGGCAGCTCGGGTTTCCGGGGGGCCCGCCTTTTTTACGTATGGACTGAAAGGGGGGTCTTTTACAGCTCAGGGTCCTGGGGCGCTGCCTCGTGTACTGTATGGAGGGAAGGAGGGTCTTGACAGCTCAGGCTCCTGGTCGCTGCCATCGTGTACTGTTTGAAGGGAAGGAGGGTCTTGGACAGCTCAGGTTCCTGGGTCGCTGCCTCGTGTACTGTATGGAGGGAAGGAGGGTCTTGGACAGCTCAGGTTCCTGGGTCGCTGCCTCGTGTACTGTATGGAGGGAAGGAGGGTCTTGGACAGCTCAGGCTCTTGGGTCGCTGCCTCGTGTACTGTAAGGAGGGAAGGAGGGTCTTGGACAGCTCAGGTTCCAGGTTGCTGCCTCATGTACTGTATGGAGGGAATGAGGTGTTATGCAAAAACGTGGGATAGCTGGGGGCTTGAGCCTGGTCTAAACCGGCCACCCAGGGCTATCCCAGACCAAACAGAAAGTGATAAACTGGTATGTGTACTTAAAGGGGTTGGGTAACAGAGGGTTATTCAAAAATCCCAATTAGGAAAATATATCTATTTAGTCAACATAACATAACAGAAACACCTTAATCCTAAATGCCCAAATGAGGGTACACAAGCATCAGCTGGCCATAACCACTATGCCTCGTCAGTGCCAGGCCCACTCTACTCCACTCCCAACTTCATTTCTTATTTCCTCACTCCTCCCACAGCACCCTGACCATGTCAGAGCCTGGGTGAACATACAGGTAAGCCATATGAGAGCCTATGGCTTGAGTTGGATAAACAAAATGAGTGCACAACTACAAACTTATCTTAAATACACAGCATCTCTGACGCCAGCCTCTACACACCATGCTAACGTCACGTGACTCTCTCCAAACCACGCTTACTCCGCGTACCCAAACATCCTTGGAAAATAAATCATTAACAGAATTTCTTTATAATTACAGTTAGAGTACTTTACAGTACCCCCAAATGCACATTATCAATTATAAAATTATTCCTTACAACTATAATATTCATATTATTATGGCACACTTCTCCACTATATGTACATTACAATGTCATGCAGAACCCTGCATAACACCCCCACCCCCAGACTATAGGTCTCACTCTGCTAGCGAGGTCCCAACAGACACCGCTAAACAAAAAGAAAAAAAACGAAAATAAGCCCCACATTAAGGTCTGAGGCATCGGGCAAAATGATAACTGGGGAATGACCACCAAATATGCAATATTAACAAACTGAGGTACTAGATTGCAGACATAATGAAACTCGCCGAACATAAAAGTGATCAAGTTCTATGCCCAACGAGCTCACAGTCACACTCTTAGACAGCTGTTTTAGGAAAAGGCACCATTACAACACAGTGCTGGCCAGGCGCTGGCGTTGATGCATTTTACCTAAATTACATCAAGCAAACTTATAAACGAGCAAGTTAACTTTGTACAAAAGTGCCCCTGAGGAATGCTGTTTCATGAAGTAACACCAAACTTCAGTATGTTGCAAGGCAGACCAGACTGTAGGTGCCACCAAAAAAAACTTTTAAACAGTAAGTACATTTTCAAGGAGTTCAAAGAAAAGAAAAACAGATGTTACATGCTAAATTCTACTGAGAAAACAACATCACATTACTACTCCCATCTCACAGCAATCTTTAGTAAGCAAAACTGGTTCCCCAGGACACACCTCTGCGAGAATCAAGAGAGCACAGGAGAGGGGAAAATATCAGGCCCCCAAAAACAACGGGTGGATAGGCACATAAATCTTGTTGGTGGGACTGCGGCCATAAAACCCTGGAGTCATCACTGAAGACCCCCAAAAGGTGGACCTCCCAGGCCGTCACCTACATGTCATTCCAAGGACCCTGGAGTCACCCCAGCGGTGATCCAAAAAGGAAAAATTGAAAAAAGAGTCCTGGAGAACCAAAACACCTCGGATCAAAAGACATGACCCAAACAGTGGAGGGCATCACCGCCAGCCCCACAATTCACTAAAACGTTAGGTCCAACAGTCCCTATACCAACATAAAACAGAGGCGAGGCATTCCAGTCACCACCTAAAAAACGTAGCATACCTTACCTAGGCATGGCCTTTGATGTGACTACCCCCCTAACTACACACACACACTAGGGAATCCTGATACCTCCAGCTCCAGCTCAACCTGCCCTTCTCCTTTGGGTGGTCCAGGGTTCCATCTACTCGTCTACCGCAAATCCCCTGCAAAATAAGAATAGATAAGTGATCTATACACTACATCGTGCACTTTAAACACAAGAAAAGGGTATTAGCAACCACATTCTCCGCTCCCTTCACATAATGAATCACAAGTTTAAAAGAAGTTGGAGAAACAAGGCCCACCTTGTAAGTCCTGATTGTGGGTGCCTCATTAAGTGAAGGAAACGTAAAGGAATATGGTCACTAACACAGTTATAGAGTTAACTAATGAAGGTATATGCACCTAAAAAATTTTTGCACTGCCAACACTAAAGCAAGACCTCCTTTTCTATGGAGGTAAACTTTTTTGGTCCCTGCTACTTTTTGCTGAGAAGCAGCCAGTGCATTACTTCTCCTGCTCTACCTCAACAAAACTGACCCAACCTCTATCTTTTTGGGAAAAAATCCGGGGTGGGAAAACTCAGGATTACACATAAAAGATCTTGAGGGTTAATGGCATACAAAAGGTTTACATGCACAGAAATATTAAAGTTACAAAAAAGGGTTGTTGTCCTTGGCACACTGGTCATGGGAAGCAGATGACCCACCTATTGTTCATTCACACAATTTGCATGTAGTATCATAAAGAGGAGACAAAACCTTATTTTTAACTGTACCTGGCGGCAGTCAGTGCACGTTTTCAAGGTATCCCCTTTGTGTGGAACCAGTAAAAAAACAACGTCCACCGATCTCGCTGGATACAAAACACAGTCTCTAGAAATAAACCTTCACTTCCTTCAAGGAACCTATTTCACCCCAGCTTACATCATGCCAGGCCTGCTGACATTTCACAAATTGGGAAACCTCTACTTCATGGGGTTTAACATGGCCCCATTTTTCAGAAACCCAAAACTCTTTCACAAGGTGCACCATGGCTGAGCCAACACTTCAACCAGTCTTTGAGAAGATCCAAATCTTCCACAATCCCCTTACAATTTTCCTGCTTACATTATCTTTCTCAGGGACTTTATCCATCATCATTTTGAAGTCACCACACAGTTCCATCATAGCCTTCCCAGGACCCGGCTCCAATGCCAATCCCATCTCTCCAGCTTCCAGAATGTGTAGCACCACCTCATAGTTCCACTTCATCCTGGGCGGACTGGCAGACTGGTGCACTAGTGCCACGACCTCATCTTAGCCAAAAATTTTTTCTGAAACCGAGAAAAAAAACCCACCGCAGGGGAAACATCACCATCCTCACATAGCACATGACTTAATGATTCCATGGTGCTTCCCCACGCGGTAATGAAAGGGAGGGGAATTCCCTCCTCCCAGTCCTTCTGGTACTGGGTAAAACAAACATGCATTGCCGAGAGACTGGGAAAACCATGGTCTTTTCTTTGACTCCTAGGATGATATACATTGGTAAATTTAACCTCAAGTAGGCCTCTCAAAACTACATGACATTTCATAAAATATGACTTCTGGTGATTTGTGCAAAGCCTAAGAGACAAAAATGTTCCACCAGAAATCTAAAAAACCCCACACAAAAAATTTAATTCAGAAAGGGAAACAGTGTGATGTAGCCCAGCTGGGCTTGTGAGGTCTCTGGGGAACCTAATTTAACCAATTATATGGTCACACCTTGCCTTGGCAAACGCCCTGTAGCCACGCCCACTCTGAGGTCTTTTTTTTCTTGACGCCTCAGACCTAGGCGTCAGGTCGTACACGTGGTTGTGGAGGGTCTTGGACCACCATAAAAACCCAAGGAAGAGCTGAGTAGGGAGATTCGAGCGAGCTGCTGCTGGGGTGCAGAGCTCCTGAGCAGAGATTCGAGGGAGCTGCTGCTGGGTGCATAGCTCCTGAGCAGAGATTCGAGCGGAGCTGCTGCTGGGTGCAGAGCTCCTGAGCAGAGACTTCGAGCGGAGCTGCTGCTGGGGTGCAGGGCTCAGGAGAAGGCTACTGAAGTCTCTGGAGGAGACTGTTGGAGGCATTGGGCAGAGTACTGGCTTGGTGCAGTACTCGTGCTGTGTAGGTCTTGGGACCTGTGGCTTAGTTCCTGTAGTGAACTGTCCTCTGTGCTATATTGTAAGTTATATTCATTTTCGTCAAGGTGATTGTATTTCCCTGTCTCACTGCTTATGTGTACCACCCCATTTATCTAAACCACAATAATGCTCTGTTCCCAAATATATTATTGTACAAAGACTTAATAATAAACTGTGTTTGAGTATTTATTTATTATTGTTATTTATTCTTTTTTCTTATATTTTATTATGTTTATATGATGAAGAATGGGCGAGGCAATGTTATGAGTAGTGTAGAGTTAATGAGAGTGTCGTTGGGGGTCACCACTGACCTGTCATTACCTACCTACCTCCGCTAATCATCTCACTCCTACCACCTCGCCTGCCTCTCCCCTGCCTACATAATCCCCTACTCCCATATTCCCCACTTATATCCTATTCAATCATACCCTCTACATAAACATGGTGTCTAAGCGGTTGGTGGTTCTTTTTATTTTATAGTAGGAACCAGTCCCATGTCCCTTAAATTTTTGACTGCTCGGTTATACTTATGCTACCATTTGGCTACCATTTGATTTTGTGTTTATTATAAATTATAATCCTAGTGACCTTAACTGACCTTTTCTTGACAGGGGGTCTGAATAATTGCTTGGTTGTTTTAAATTATATTTGTGGAGTTGGTTGTTGGTTTGAGAAAAATGTGGAGAATATCAGTGTTTGGGTGGGACTTTTGGGGGAAGCAATTACTGGCCGAAATTGAATATTACAGAGGAATGAGAAGTCACCCAGCCCACCTTGGAAGACTCACCCACAACTGTCACCCATTGAAGAGTTGCCTATGATTGCTGTCCACCTGATGTCCCCCAATCACCCAGCTGATGTGCCAAGTCACCCAGCTGATGTGCCCCATAGATGTATAGCTGCCTTGGTCTGTCATCCCCTTGTATTTGGGTGTCTGTCTGGGGTCACCCAGCCTGTGACCATCACCCAAGGACCGCCAGTTACCTCAGTTGCCAGGGATGGGTGACTGCACCTCTGTTAATCACCTGAAGTGACCTCACCACCTCATCCCCACCTTGAGCATCTGACCATAGCCTGCTACTGCTGATGTCGGCTGCTGTGATGCGTCTGCTATGCTGTGGCCGTGCTGTGAGCTGTCTGCTATGCTGTGGCCGTGCTGTGATGCTGTCTGCTATGCTGTGGCCGTGCTGTGATGCTGTCTGCTATGCTGTGGCCGTGCTGTGATGCTGTCTGCTATGCTGTGGCCGTGCTGTGATGCTGTCTGCTATGCTGTGGCCGTGCTGTGATGCCCGTCTGCTATGCTGTGGGCCGGTGCTTGAGTGCTCTGCTATGCTGTGGCCGTGCTGTGATGCTGTCTGCCCATGCTGTGGCCGTGCTGTGATGCTGTCCCATGCTGGGACCGGCCGGGATGCTGAGATGTTGGACCGTGCTGTGATGCAGTAGCCGTGCTGTGATGCTGAGATGCTGCCCAGCTCAAGAGGGGGAGATGGCGGTGATGCTGCACTGGTTTTGTGAGGATTCTGGCTGGTGTGCCAGGACAGGAGAATCTACTATGAAGGAGTTGCCATCCTTGGAGATGTGGAAGGAAGTGAGCCGCGAAGATGGACTCCAGCTGCTGGGACCAGCCTGCTTTCAAGGGCAGTATGGAGGCGTACCTGCCTTGCTGGTCGACCTGTACGACCGGTATCCGGGGATGCCCTGCCACCATGAGAGACAATTGAGAGTGTGAGATGTCCCCAGCCTAAATTTGACTTGCCCGAAGTGTTAGTGTTACCTGTGTGAAATAAGGGACCTTGAGTACGGTCCAGTGATTATGGCCGCCTTGTTTTATGAGGCCAGTGAATCCTAGTAGTGGCAATAGGATAATGGAAAGGGCTTAGCTGCGTGCCTGCCCTGTCTCGATTTTCAGATGTTGTATGTGTGCATGTGAAAATGTGCCCAAAATGCGACCTTGGTGGTCGTGAAGTGGTCCAGTTTCAGTTACTTGAAAGAATGCAACCCGTTGGAGCAGTTTTCCACGCCATAGAAGCCTAGAGAGGTTTGGCCCAATGGTTAACCGTGCGAGGTGACTAGCATTGGCTAGTGCATTTCTAGTGAAGTAGGGAAGGCACTGGGGCCCGATATTTAGTTTTTAAAGGGGAAATGACGGGTAAGGAGGCTTGCACCAGAGAGCGACTATTATGGCCAACTGCCAGGTGTACTGATTATGCTGCCTTGTGGTAGTTGAGGAGGTTGAGGGAAATAAAATTGTATTAAAGTAAAAATTTTGTCTTTGTATTGTAATAGAATTTAAGGGATTAGGATTAAAATAGTCTAATAACTAGGACAAATTGTCCTAGTTCTCAGATATATTTTAAATTGGGAGAAAGGGGGATGTGATGTAGTCCAGCTGGGCTTGTGAGGTCTCTGGGGAGACCTAATTTTTAAAACCAATTATAAAGGTCACACCTTGCCTTGGCAAACGTCTGTGGCCACGCCCACGTCTGAGGTCTTTTGTCTTGACGCCTCAGACCTAGGCGTCAAAGGGCGTAAAACGTGGTTTGTGGAGGGTGCTTGGACCACCATAAAAGCCAAGGAAGAGCTGATTAGGGAGATCGAGCGGAGGCTGTGCTGGGGTGCAGAGCTCCTGAGCAAGATTCGAGCGGAGCTGCTGCTGGGGGTGCAGAGCTCCTGAGCAGAGATTTGAGCGAGCTGCTGCTGGGGTGCAAAAGCTCCTGAGCAGAGACTTCGAGCGGAGCTGCTGCTGGGGTGCAGGGCTCAGGAGAAGGCTACTGAAGTCTCTGGGGGAGAAATGTTGGAGGCATGGGCAGAGTACTTTGGGTTGGTGCAGTACTCGTGCTGTGTAGGTCTTGGGACCTGTGGGTTAGTTTCCTGTATTTAACTGTCCTCTGTGCTATATTGTAAGTTATATTCATTTTTGTCAAGGTGATTGTATTTCCCTGTCTCACTGCTTATGTGTACCACCCCCTTTATCAAACCACAATAATGCTCTGTTCCCAAATATATTATTGTACAAAGACTTAATAATAAACTGTGTTTGAGTAGAATAGTAATATTCTCTGCCCACCGTTATTTATTCTTTTTTCTTATATTTTATTATGTTTATATGAGTGAAGAATGGGCGAGGCATATGTTAGTGAGTAGTGTAGAGTTAATGAGTGTCGTGGTGGTCACCACTGACCTGTCATTACCTACCTACCTCCGCTAATCATCTCACTCCTACCACCTCGCCTGCCCCCCCCTGCCTACATAAATCCCTTACTCCCATATTCCCCACTTATATCCTATTCAATCATTACCCCCCTACATGACAACAGACTCTGTTAGAAAAGGAATTTATTAATAAACACTGATTATTTAGCTCTCCCGTCTTAACACTGAAATGCCGTTCCTTCAGAATCTGTAAAAAAAACGACAAAGACACTTTAATAGTTCTGCCGCAGCCACGTAAGCACAGGTCCTCTTAGAAAGAGTCTTGCTCATTTGATCAACTCTGCAAAATAAACACTTGGTAAATTTGGGAACCACATCCTCCGCGACAACTGATAAATGAATAGCGTTCCGGAGGTCACAACCTTCCCGGGCCTCACTCAGCTGCTGCAGAGTCAGGGGGTTTTTTCCCACATCACCCCAAGACCACTTCTCCAACCGAGTTCCGGTTGAGCCAGTTCATCACTGCTCAGAGTCTCCTGCAGGTCAGACTCAATGAAAAGGCTCCCCATGCCCAAACCATAAACCCCAGTGTGCAGAAGGGTCACAGGGAGGCATAGCTCCTGCCTTGTTCCCCGTTTGGGCCGGGAAAGCAAAATGAAAATTTTTCGGGTACCGTTTTTTTAAAAAGGGGTTTCTTTACCACCTTGTAAAGCGGGCCCCTGAAAAACCAAACATTCCTCACTTTTAAAGGAGTCCCACAACGTTGTTCCTAGAAAAGGGCCCAACTCCTGCAAAGGTACATCTTCAAACAAAAAAAAAACAGGTAGGAAACCCCAGACGGGTACCAACCCCAAACCCAAAACCTGTGCCTGGATTCCTGACAGGGGCTCCAGAAATCCCTTTAAAAAAAATGTCCAATTTTGGTGTAGGTGTCTCCGACATGGGGGGGAATACACCCCTGCAAAGTGTATTATACGGGTTTCCGTGGGGAGCAGCAGAAAGATAATACTGCACCACCCCCGGGGGGCCCTTTAAACCCAACAACAAAAATTTGGTGGGGTGTCAGGGGCGCCAACACATGGGGGGTGATTTTTCTTCTCCTCTACCCTATATTTTTAGGGGGGATGCGATTACAGGGTGATTTTTAAATATGGGCCCTTTAGTTATAATTTTTCTTTTTGACATATGCAAAAAACACCTTTCCCTGTAAACCCCTTAAATTTAATGTACTATCATTATTTTTTGGTTGTTGCAGAAGTACTATGAAGTTTCCCTGTTTCAATAAAGTTTAAAGAAATAAGGCCAGTGTTTCTATCACAGAAATTTTTATTGAACATAGAATCCTGGTCTACCTGGTGGGATCCTGACTAGACTACATCACAACATGAGCGTTTCCCAAAACCCTTGAAAGGCTAGCCCTGTGACCCCAGCTTTTCAAACGGCTGCTCGGGAATGGAAGCACTGGTTTAAGACTTTCAAAACTTCTTGGGAGCCCTTCCAAAGAAATCTAATAAATAAGTCTGCTCATCAATTTTGTGTCACCAAAAGAAAAAGACCCAAATTTCTGATTTTAAAACCAACAAAGGGATGCAATAAAAACCCTCAAGTCTCATTTATATTAAACCTACAAATAAAATTTCTTTGCACGTACCCGCCTTGAATTCGCCGCCGGGCAGATTGTTAACCCCCCTTAGAGGAATACTTTAAAAGCACGGAAAATTTTTAGGTAAGGACTGCATTTCCCAAGGGAAAGGACAGCTGCCAGAAATTTTTAAGAGCCCAAACGGGGATGGGGTTTATCAGGGGCCCTGCAATCCCCAAAAATTTTTAAGGCAGCTTTTTATTGGAGAATAAAATTTCTGGGAACTTAGCCGCGGGCCTTTTTGACCAGGAAAGGGGGAGTTTCAAAAATTCAGCCCGAAAAAATTCTGAAGTATAAAATACCACTCAGCCTTTTCGATGGTAAGTGCCCGCCCAATTTTCCCACCAAGACTCTTGCAATGAAGTTACTGGGGGAACCTGCCTCAGTGACAGCAGCAGCAGGTAAAGGTGTGTTTCTTTTGTGGTTTTTTAAACATCCACGTCCCAAAATGTCCTGGGGGTTTGTAAGCAATTTGCCCTAAATGCCACAAGAAAGGTCACTTTGCTAAAGTATGTCGTTTCTAAAAGCAAACAACAAGAGCTAGTGCCCCCCACACTTCCCCGTTTAACCCTGGGGACTCTAGCAAAAATGACTTTTGCATTTCCCAAAATTTACTGTCAAAGGGAGTTGTGAAATATTTATCCAAGGGAAAAGAAGTAGATGGCTTATTGATAGGGCAGCTCAGAAGTTTCATCAACCTTGACCCTTGGGTTAAAAGGCCCCTCCTTTTCTCTACATCACCCTCATTTCCGTTTTCCATGGCATCAACATCTCTCTCTATTCAGACCTTTGGGTTTTTGGGAAGGTAAATCCAAGTTAATTTGAAAGGGTTATCAAATGACCAATTTTGCTATTCGCCACAACTGTGCTCTGATGTTATCCTTGGGCAGGACTTTCAGAAGCTGCATGGTATGCACCTTTCCCAAAAGGGGGTGAACTGCCTCCTCTTGTTTCGTGGAAATTTTTCACTTTAAAGGGGAGAACCCACCAAAGCTGTTTTCAAATCCCTTTCCGCGGGTTGCCACCATATCACTAAGTCCCCCGCCGCTATTTTTAAGAGGGCGGATGTTTTATTGAGAAAAAACTCAGACTGCGAAGGAGGGTAATTTTAGAACCGAGTGATTTTCCCCCTTTGGGGTGCCCAGGTTTTTTTGTTTTTAAAGATGGTTTTTAGGAAACGGAAACTGGCTATCCCATTACCCTGAACAATCAACAAATTTTTCACTTCTTTTATGGGTTTCCCTCTACCTCGAATTGATGATACATTTTAAAAAAAATTGCTCATACTATTGTTTACACAACTGATCTACAGAGTGCCCCATCATCAAGTCCCTATAAAGGGAAAGAAAATAAACCAAAACACAGCGTTTCAGGCTAGTGAAGGCCTTATCAGTTTTCCAGAGTCCCTTTTGGGGGTCCCCCAAAAGGGGTACCGCTTCCAACGAATTATGGATTCATTTATTCAGGAAGGGGCAACCAGGCTTACGCGAAATTTTGATAAAGTTTCCATTTGTGGCAAAACCCCCCCAGGAACATATGCAAACCTTGAAAAGTTTTTTTGGGAACCCCCCAAAAAAAAATTCAGTTACAATAGGAGAAATGCACTTTTTCAAATAAAAGGGTTTTGCATCCCCTTTTTGAGTGGAAAAGGGGGTTCAATATTCCCAAACCCTGAAAAGACTACACCTCTACGGGAACTTCCAATGCCTCAAGAAAAAAAAGTCACTAAAGAACTCTTGGGCTCTTTGCTTATTACTCCCCAAAAGGGTCTACAACCCATTTAAGTAAAGTCCCCCCCCATTGAGTGCTACCACATTCCTGTACAAAGGAAGCGAAACCGCCCTTTTTAAACTCCCCCCAACCCGGACATTAAAAAATCAGTAGTTCAAGCCATTGATGAGTCCCTAACCCTTCGAAGTGGAAAAAAGATG
>NC_069447.1:907407-948072 GCF_026875155.1 Cherax quadricarinatus | reverse complement strand
GACTCCGGGGTCCGGGAATGACTGTGGTGAGGGCCCTGGGAGGTCCCCCTTTTTTGGGGGTCTTAGGGATGACCCGGGGTTTTATGGCCGCAGTCCCACCAACAAGATTTAAGTCCCTATCCACCCCTTGTTTTTTGGGGGCCTGATATTTCCCCTCTCCTGTGCTCTCTTAAATTCTCGCAGAGGTGTGTCATGGGGAACCAGTTTTTGCTTACTAAAGATTGCTGTGAGATGGGAGTAGTAAAGTGATGTTGTTTTCTCATAGAATTTAGAAAGGGTAACATCTGTTTTTTCTTTTCTTTGAACTCCTGGAAAATGTACTTACTGTTTAAAAAAAGTTTTTTTTTGGTGGCACCTACAGTTTGGTCTGCCTTGCAACATACTGAACTTTGGTGTTACTTCATAAAACAGCATTCCTCAGGGGCACTTTTGTACAAAGTTAACTTGCTCGTTTATAAGTTTGCTTGATGTAATTTAGGTAAAATGCATCAACGCCAGTGCCTGGCCAGCGCTGTGTTGTAATGGTGCCTTTTCCTAAAACAGCTGTCTAAGAGTGTGACTGTGAGCTCGTTGGGCATAGAACTTGATCACTTTTATGTTCGGCGAGTTTCACATGTCTGCAATCTAGTATCTCAGTTTGTTAATATTGCATATTTGGTGGTCATTCCCCAGTTATCATTTTGCCCGATGCCTCAGACCTTAATGTGGGGCTTATTTTCTTTTTTTTTTCTTTTTGCCTAGCGGTGTCTGTAGGGACCCCGCTAGCAGAGTGAGACCTATAGTCTGGGGGTGGGGGTGTTATGCAGGGTTCTGCATGACATCGTAATGTACATATAGTGGAGAAGTGTGCCATAATAATATGAATATTATAGTTGTAAGGAATAATTTTATAATTGATAATGTGCATTTGGGGGTACTGTAAAGTACTCTAACTGTAATTATAAAGAAATTCTGTTAATGATTTATTTTCCAAGGATGTTTGGGTATGCGGAGTAAGCGTGGTTTGGAGAGAGTCACGTGACGCTAGCATGGTGTGTAGAGGCTGGTGTCGGAGATGCTGTGTATTTAAGATAAGTTTGTAGTTGTGCACTCATTTTGTTTATCCAACTCAAGCCATAGGCTCTCATATGGCTTAACCTGTATGTTCACCAGGCTCGACATGGTCAGGGTGCTGTGGGTGGAGTGAGGAAAAAAGAAATGAAGTTGGGAGTGGAGTAGAGTGGGCCTGGCACTGACGAGGCATAGTGGTTATGGCCAGCTGATGCTTGTGTACCCTCATTTGGGCATTTAGGTTTAAGATGTTTCTGTTATGTTATGTTGACTAAATAGATATATTTTCCTAATTGGGATTTTTGAATAACCCTCTGTTACCCAACCCCTTTAAGTACACATACCAGTTTATCACTTTCTGTTTGGTCTGGGATAGCCCTGGGTGGCCGGTTTAGACCAGGCTCAAGCCCCCAGCTATCCCACGTTTTTGCATAACACCTCCTTCCCTCCATACAGTACACGAGGCAGCGACCAGGAACCTGAGCTGTCCAAGACCCTCCTTCCCTCCTTACAGTACACGAGGCAGCGACCCAGGAGCCTGAGCTGTCCAAGACCCTCCTTCCCTCCATACAGTACACGAGGCAGCGACCCAGGAACCTGAGCTGTCCAAGACCCTCCTTCCCTCCATACAGTACACGAGGCAGCGACCCAGGAACCTGAGCTGTCCAAGACCCTCCTTCCCTTCAAACAGTACACGAGGCAGCGACCCAGGAGCCTGAGCTGTCCAAGACCCTCCTTCCCTGTTGCAACCCCTGTATGGGTTACAATGATTATTATGTATATATAATGTATATTACCTTTTCATTTAATTTTATATTGCTTATATTTGCGATAATAGCTAAATCGCAAATGTATTGCCTTATATTGTTATTTGACTTAGCTTATGTTGTTAGGATGTACATAATATGTGCTCAGTTAGTCTTGATTGTCAAACTACTGTAATTATCGTTTGTCGCTCGTTATACTGCCGGCTTCTGAGCTGCAGTTGTCCACGTAGCTATCACGTGATCGAGGGGGGGGTGTCCTCACCTCCCGTGAAGTAGTCAGTCTGCTGGAGACTCGCTTGGTGGTTGGACAGATTGTCTGTCTCATTATTCTTGTTAGTTCTGTAGAACTTTGTTCACAGAACATTGTAAAGACTTTGTGATTTTCGACGTTGTACTGAGGTTGTGTGTCACATAGACACTCTGAGTATCTCAGGTCCTTAGCTATAGCTTCTGACCTAATTTTGTACTGGTTCCTATGTATTGTCACAGTCACAGTTTTTCCTATGCTGAACATAGATTCAGTATTATGGGAGTTTGGTAACTTTTGTGGAGGATCTGCAGATGGTCCCTACTTAGTGTCGTTATATTATCTCCTTGTTCCTGATTCTGTGTCGCAGTCGCTTGATATTGCATTGCTATTGGGCTTAGCATTCTTTGTTGTTCAAGCAGACTGTTCGGGTTGCCAGTCGGTCAAGAAGTTAGTTTATTTGAGGACTTTGTCAGTCACTTGTTTAAGTCTTATTCGAGTCTTGAGACATAGCTAACTACTTAAGAGCACTTACACGCATACACACACTTGTACATATTTGTAATATCTTATTAAATGTTAATGTACCTGACGGTACTTAAGAATTATAAATGTGATATGTGCTTTCAGCACAATAATATTGAACTCGAGAGATTGATTTTATTTTGATTGCTGTAAATTAATTTAATTTGATAATATACCTCTAGACAACTTACTACTTAATAAATTTATTAAATTTTAATTTCTCTAGTTAGTAGCCTACCAGTTGTAATCCTAAAGCACTATTGAACCATACTGATTTATAATGGATAATTGGACAAGGATACTGACTACTTGTTACGAAAACCCAGTAACAGGCTGGATGCTAGAAGGGCAGTCCTTTCTAGTATTCACTGGATATCTCTAAGCTTTTAGAATCGCGTTTTTTGTAACATTCCCTCCATACAGTACACGAGGCAGCGACCCAGGAACCTGAGCTGTCAAAGACCCTCCTTCCCTCCATACAGTACACGAGGCAGCGACCCAGGAACCTGAGCTGTCCAAGACCCTCCTTCCCTCCATACAGTACACGAGGCAGCGACCCAGGAGCCTGAGCTGTCCATGACCCTCCTTCCCTCCATACAGTGTACACGAGGCAGCGACCCAGGAACCTGAGCTGTCTAAGACCCTCCTTCCCTCCATACAGTACACGATGCAGCGACCCAGGAACCTGAGCTGTCCAAGACCCTCCTTCCCTCCATACAGTACAAGAGGCAGCGACCCAGGAACCTGAGCTGTCCAAGACCCTCCTTCTCTCCATACAGTACACGAGGCAGCGACCCAGGAACCTGAGCTGTCCAAGACCCTCCTTCCCTCCATACAGTACACGAGGCAGTGACCCAGGAGCCTGAGCTGTCCAAGACCCTCCTTCCCTCCATACAGTACAGGATGCAGCGACCCAGGAACCTGAGCTGTCCAAGACCCTCCTTCCCTCCATACAGTACACGAGGCAGCGACCCAGGAACCTGAGCTGTCCAAGACCCTCCTTCCCTCCATACAGTACACGAGGCAGCGACCCAGGAACCTGAGCTGTCCAAGACCCTCCTCTCTATACAGTACACGGGGCAGCGACCCAGGAACCTGAGCTGTCCAAGACCCTCCTTCCCTCCATACAGTACATGTTGCATGCAGAGAGTATGTAACCTTTATTCAGAGCATGTTAACACACTGGTCTCAGACCGGGCCGCGGGGGCGTTGACCCCTGGAACCCTCTCCAGGTAAACTCCAAGTAAACACACACATAGGCTGCCTCCCCAACCAGCGAACCAGATACCAAGGACCTAGTGATCTAATGGGGCCCCATCATCAGATCAGTATCTAGGTTCAGCCAATCATATTGTGGATCTGGCAATTGTGAAGGTGACGTGGATACCACTCACGTTTTCACCCTTCTCATTTCCATTCGAGAGCTGGGTGAAGCACAGTGGTCTGCATTCTACTGGCTTCAATTCTGCCTTAATTACCAGTGTGCACTAATACCTATTGCTGTACAGTGTATATAGTGTACATATTTCTGTCTATACTTGGTGAAGGATAATATAATTCAAAGTTTTTCTGCTGTGTTTATTTTGCTCCCTTTACACCCAGGATAACAGGCCTTTGAGTACCTGGGTTGCAATATAGGGGGCCTGTCCTGGATCTGGAGCTGGACTTAGAGCAGGAGCTGAGCATAGAGTTGAAGTTGGATCAGGAAGTAATCGTAAATAGCTGGCTATCTGGCATTGCATCAACTTTACCAATGCTTCAGGAATTTTGCGTGTCAGGCCTGCTATTGTGTGATCGTAGATAGCTTGCTGTTTTGTGTGTCAACTTTGTATTCACTTCACTATGGTCAGCCTTGCTATTGTGTGAGTATTCTGTAGTTCGTTTTGCTATTGCGTGTCAGCCTTGCTATTGTATGTGCATATTCTGCATTTGGCTTTGTTGCGTGGCAGTCTTGCTATCGTGTGAGTATTTTGCAGTCATACAGTGCAGAGATTAGCGTGTATTGCAAATAGCATGTTAACGTTGGGGTTAATTGCTACCTACGCTGTATAGCCCTTGTGGCTTAGCGCTTCTTTTTGATTAAAATAATAATAATTGCTACCTAGACGAGTCAGATGGCTAGTGTCTGAATTCACTCTAACAAACTTGCCTAAGTTTTCTCTACAGCATTGTTGGCGAATTACTCGTTCCATCGGCATTGATTATGAATGCACTCACTGCTGCGCAGCTTCGCAATCTTGTAAATGTCAAACTTCGAGAAGAGGAGATGGCAAACCAGACTCCTCCTTCTACCAGAACCAGGAGTAAATCCCCGCTGAGGTTCCCGTAAGAGGAAAAAAACAACACCTAAGCAAAACCGCCAGTCTCATGCGAGGGGGTTCTCTGAAAGTGAGTTGAGGAAACCAGGGAACAACGGGCCTATGCCAAGTAAGAATTTGATAGAGAAAGAGAAAGGAGGCAGTTTACTCAAGCTGTAGATAACTTTAGTTTGCAAAAAGCGGTACAGTTTGTTCCTCGTTTCATTGAAGCTGAGCCTGAATGCTTTTTCGAAGTATTTGAAAACAATGCTCGAGCCTTGAGGTGGCCTGAACAGCATTGGGCGTCTTTGGTGCATACAGCATTGTTTGGTAAGACACAGGAATTTACATCAGTGTTTAATAACACTGATTTCATTAATTATCAGGTTCTTTGTGCTTATTAATGTATTCCTGCCAAGTACAAAAAGGAGTTCAAGCGAGGTATACGACAGCTGGGTCAGTCCTTTGTTGACTTTGTAAGACAGCAGACCGAAGCTTTTTCCAGTTGGTGCAAGGCAAGTGGTGTCACAAATTTCAACGAGTTGGTTCAGTTAATGTTGGTGGATAAGCTGATGGAGTCTGTTGGAACAGAGGTTCGAGTCTTTCTGCAGGATCACGTGTTGACCACTGCATTGGAGGCAGCCAGGTTGGCTGATACTTTTGAAACCAACCGCCCCTTTTGTCTGACGGCCCACTCTCTTTCAACAGCCTGGCAATGAGCAGGAACCGTAAAACGAAAATTTCCTGATCGGAAAATGAAGTGCCCAGAGGAAGGAAATGTTTGATGGCATCCAACTAAGTAACTGGTGACCCATGCTACTAATTTTAATGGTCAACCCCGGGTTAGCGGACAAACCACTCAACATGGGTACTCACAACAGTACCCAGGGTGACACCACCACAACGTCAGCAAGGGGGTTTAAGCCCAAGAAGGGCGTTTGCTTCATTAAATAAATCAGGCCATATTCACCTAACTGCCAAATAAAAATCCCAAAATTTTAGAGAAAATTTATAATGTTATGTCCCTAAAAAGAAGTAGAGAAAGGGAGGGCCCCTTTTACTGCAAAGTCAATACTCTTCAGGAAATTTCAAAGAAAACTGAAATCAGAACCTTAGGATACTGGAGCATATTGCTCACTTATGAGAGATACTTTTCCCTTCTGGCACACCCCCATTACAATCCGGGTGTTATTTTAGAACTTTTGGATGAGCAGTGTTTTCTGGATATTTGACTGTAGGTGTATCTAATGGATTTCCTATGAAAGATGCAGTGTTATTACTGCATAATAACATTAACACTTTTAGTACGTGTCCAGAACCAATAATGATTGATTCTTCTCTCATGTTGGCCATAACTCGAGCAAAATCCCGAGGGATCTCTGATGAGAATGCTAACCTATCCTTGGACGACTCTGATATCGGAATAGCCAATTTGTTTTGCAAGGAAAACTGGCCAGGGCCTCGTAAATTTAGTGAACAGACCCAGATCAAGCCTTCCTATTCCAGGGTTGCAGGATTGTCAGATGTCTCTGTGTCTATGCCCGAGGGACTGTCCTTCCGGGAGGAACAGAGAAAAGACCCTTCATTAAATTTTGCTTTTCGGGCAGCCATGGATAAATCCTTCTCAGATCACCCAGTCAAATATATAATTAAAAACGGCCACTTAATCTGCACTGAGACTGGTAAGGAGATGGAGGGAAGAGAACAGTCAGACAGGTTAGTAGTTCCAAAAATGTTTAAACCTCAAATATTAAATATAGCTCATAACTCTTCTTCAGAAGGCCACTTAGGAATTACTAAAACCCTGTATAGAATATTAAAAAAAATTCTTTTGGCCTAAGTTAAGGCAGGATGTGAAGAATCATATCCGCTGTTGTAGAGAATGTCAGCAAGTAGGGAAACCTGGACACCCCATTAAAACTGCACCTCTCCATCCTATACATGCCGATGGAGAACCTTTTGCAGAGTTAATTTTAGATTGTGTAGGTCCACTACCTAAGTCCAAATGTGGGAATCAGTACTTATTTACCGTTATGGATAGAGTAACTGGATACCCAGAAGCAGTTCTCAAGCGCAGTATTAATACTAAAGCAATCCCTAAAGCTTTAACTAAGTTTATCTTTTTCTTTGGCATTCCAAAATATATTCAAAGGGATCAAGGTACTAACGTCACTGCCAAAGCATTTAGGGAAGCATTAACTAGGCTAGGAATAATTCACAAATTATCCACTGCCTCTCATCCTTAGTCACAAGGCGCCTTGGAAAGATTCCATCAGATGTTAAAAACCAATTGAGAACTGTTTGTATGCATTTTCCTACAGAATGGGATGAATCAGTACTTTTGTTGCTGTTTTCAATAGAGGAAACTGTGTAAGAGTCTACCGGGTATAGTCCGTTTGAGCTGATCTCTGGGCACAATGTAAGAGGTCCTCCTCGGGTGCTCAAGGAAGGATGGATGGGAGAAGACGTCTGCTCAACAATTTACAATCCCTCTTCAAGGTTGCAGGTAGCGCGTCAGTTGGCTAAGGCTAACTTAAAGGAAGCTCAAAACACGATGAAACAGGTATGACAGAAATTCAAAGTTTCGCTCCTTCTATCCAGGAGACAAGGTGTTGCTACTGGAACCTATACCTGGCCATACCTTAAAAGCTAGATTTATGTGGCCTATGCAAATTGTAAGTAAATTATCTAATATAAATTATATAGTGTCTCCCCCTGACAAGACCTCAAAAACTAAAACTTACCACATTAATCAATTTAAAGCATTTAATACACCAGATAAAGTCCCAGTAATGACTATGTCCTGTGCCTCTGTAGATGACCCTGACTCTTTGCACTCTGTTTCTGAGATTAATGCAAAGCTTCCCAATTCTGTCCTCCTCATGGACCCTAGCCCTTTAATGGTGGGACTGGATAAGAATCACGTAGCAGGTTTAACTGCGGTCTTACAATCTTACCCTGATATCTTTTCAGATGTTCAAAGAAAAAGTGTACATTAGGATGTCACGACGCAGATGTTGGAAACTCTAAACCTATTCAACCCTCCCTCTACAGAGTTAATCCTGAAAAACAGAGGCTACTTCAGCAGGAGGTTGAATTTCTGTTAGAACATGGGTTGGTGGAGGAGTTGTCTAGTCCATGGGCTTCACTGTGCATCCTTGTTAAGAAAGCTGATGGAGGTTTTTGAATGTGTACAGACTACCGTAAGGTGAATGAGGTCACAATCACAGATGCTTACCCTCTTCCTCGTCTGGATGACGTAATCGACTTTGTGGGTAAGGTTACTTTTGTGTTCAAGTTAGATCTCCTTAAAGGTTACTATCAGGTACCTTTGACTGATAAGGCGAAGGAAATCTCTGCTTTCGTAATTCCTGGAGATCATTATCAATATACAGTTACCCCCTTCGGAATGAAAAACTCGCCCACTTCATTCCAGAAACTGATCCATCAGGCTATTAAAGGACTTGAAGGCATGGCAGCTTACCTAGACGACATTGTTATTGTGACGGATACTTGGGATCAACACATTTAGGCTTAAGACTCTCTTTGAGACCTTTCAGAGTTTCCACTTAAGTGTTAACTTATCTAAGTCTTCCTTTGGTCAGGCTACTGTTAATTTTTTGGGCCATGAAGTAGGTAGTGGCAAAGTGGCCCCTAAATTTGCTAAAATTCTTGCCATTAAAATTTATGCAGTACCTCAAAAGAGAAAATCCCTCCAATGTTTCCTAGGTATGGTAGGATTTTATAGAAGATTCTGTAAAAATCTTGCAGATATTACAGCCCCTCTAACCTCCCTTACAAGTCACAAATCCCCCTTCTTTAGGACCCCAGAATGTCAAAATTCATTCACAAAAGTGAAAAGACTGCTCTGTATTGCAGCCATTCTTCTGTCTCCTGATTTCTCAAAATTCTTTACATTACAGGTGGATGCTTGTAAATCAGGGGTGGGGGCAGTATTTTTTGAAGCTGCAGACGATGGGTTGCAGCCTGTGGCCTACTTTTCGGCCAAGTATCAATCACACCAGAGGGCCTACTCTACGATTGATAAAGAAGCTCTTGCTCTGATACTGGCATTGGAGCATTTGGAATATACATGGGCCAGACATCTCAGGTGGTCACAGTCTACAGTGACCAGAACCCTCTGGTGTATCTTAATCATATGAAAAACCATAATACAAGACTCATGCATCGGAGTCTTAGGCTATAACCATATAACATGTGTATTAAGTACATTGCTGGCCAAGATAATAAGTTGGCTAATTCGTTATCAAGAGTGCTGCATTCAAATGTATTAGGTTAGGATGTGTTAGGAACTATAAGTAAAAACCAGCTTTTTTTTCCCCTTTTGTATATACTGTTTAAATTATTTGGTTTATTTTTTTTAGTGAGGGGATATTCTGCTCCCGTTCCCCAGGTTTCTTGGGGACTATGTTACCCCTACAGTTGATCTTTTTCCCGAAGTTTAGAGTTTGGCTTTTTGTCACTTTTAAAAGTAGAGCTCTTTTCTAAGAGTGGAGGTTTTTGAGGGAAAAGGTTTGGGGTTTCCAAATTTTTTGAAATGACCCAATGGGGGGAAACTTTCCCAAATGGAGGGGGAAAGGTCTGGGCCCTGGGGCTTTTGTTTGGGGGTGGGGTTTTGCATGAAAAAAAGGTATGAAATTTCTTTTTTCAGGGGAATGTTAAAACAAATAGGTGCCCCCCCAAAACCAGGAACAAGATCCTGGGGATTTTTAAAAATTAAGGGGGCCCCATCGTCAAATCAGAAACCTACATTAAAGCCGGGGAGAAGGGGGCCCCCGGGGTTTAGATTGGAAAAGCATGGGGAAACCTTTTTCCCAAAAGGTTGTGGTTCAAATTTCCTTTCAGCAGAGACAGTGTTTGGTATATTTCCCCTGCTCTTGCAAATTTTCCCTTCCCTTTTTAATATCTCTAGTAAGGCTGTTGAAGGGGGGGATAGATGAAAAGATGAAAGCTTTCCCGGAAAGCTGGTTCCCCCTTGGGAAATCAAAGTTAGCGAAAGGCTGGACCCCAAGGGTATTGGCCCCAGTGTGGGTAGTTTGGAAAAGCATGGTCCCCTTGTTCCAAGGTTGTAGGTTGTGTTCTTCCCCAAGAAAATCAGTGTTTTATATATATATTTTTTTTAATATATTTATAAAAATATATTTATATTTTTATATTATTATTATATATTTATTTTTGCAAAAAAACCCCCCTGGGAAAAAACCAAAAAAAGTGATGCATAAAAGGGGAAAGGCTAAAAAGGGGTTTCTGGGCCCACAACCCCCATCACATCAAACAACAAAGCAAAACTGATGCAAAAACTCATAAGAAAGAGAACACTGCAGAAAGGCCCGCTGGCGAACTAGATAAGCCCTTCCGAAACCCGTGAAAAAAAATAATCTACCAAGAATTAGAGGGCATTTTTTGCCCAAATGTTTATTTAAATTTTTTTAAAAATTCTTTTTTAATTAAAAATAATTTTTTAAAAATGGAAATTTATTTTATTAAAATCCAAAAAAAGGTTTAAATTTTTTTCAAAATTACTTTTTTCAAAAAAAAAGGGCTTTTTAAAAAATTGGAAAACAAGTTTTTTTTTCAATTTTTAATTTTTCCTTTGGAAAAAAGTTTTCCAAAAAAATTTGGGCCCTTGCTTGGGGGTTTTAACCTTTTTACTTTCTTTTCCTTTTAAAACCTTTTTTGGAAAACCCAAATTTTTTTGGATGGTTTAATTTTTTTTTTTTTTTCTTCCCATGAAATTAAAAAAAAAGGCCATTTTTGGAAATCCTTGTTTTCCATTTTTCCTAATTGGGGTTTAATATTTATTTTTGGTTTTAAATTTTTGGGGGTTGCGAGACTTTTTCCCGGGGGGTTTGGAAAAACCACTTTTAAATAAACCCCTTTAAAAATTGGGGACAAATTTATAACAAGAAATTAATTTCTTTTTAGACACCAAAATTTCCGGGTTCAGAAAAATTTTTTGGGGAAGGGAAGGTTAAATTCTTTACCAAAAAAAAATTTTTTTTTTAAAATTTTAACCAAAAAATTTCCCTTTTTGATTTTTAAATTTTAACTTTGGAAATAAATTAAAAAAGTCTTTAAACTTAAAAGGAAAGGAGAGGCAAATACCCCAACCCCAAAAGGGTTGTCCTTGGTAAGGGAGAAGGAAAAAGAACCCAACATATTTTTAGTTAAAATTAAATATAAAAAATTTTTTAAAATAAATAAAAAAATTATTTAAATTATAATAATATTTAATTAAATTTTTAAAATTTAAAAAAATTTTTTATTAATATTAAAAATTTAAAAATTTAAATAAATATAAAAAATATTTTTTAAAATTAAAATTTAAAATATTTTTAATTAAATAATATTTATAAAATTATTTTTAAATTAACTTTTTATATAAAAAAAATTTAATAAAAATTTAATAAAAAAATTTTTATCCAAAAAAATTTAAATTTTTAAAAAAATAAATATTTTTACCCACATTTAAAGGGGGACAGAAATTTTAAATTTTAAAAAAGAAATTTTCCGGGGAATTTCGGGTTCCTTAAAATTTAAAATACCTTTTAGGGGTGTTTTGCCTTTGGGGGGATTTTCAAAAAATCTTGGGGAAAGGTGGTTTTGCCTTTAAAAGGGATAAGGGGGTTAAAAAATTAATTTTAAAAGCGGTCCCCTGCCCTGGGGAATTTTCCGGGTTTTTTCCGGGGGAATTGGGCTGCCTGGGGGGACTTTTTCCCCCAAATCTTTTAAAAGGTGTTTGCTTTGGAAAGAATTTTAAAAGGGGGTTAATCTTGAAAGGGGGTCCCTTCTTGAGACTCAGAATTTTGGGAGGGGGGGGGCCTTTGGGCCTAATTTTAATTTAATCTTTCGGGGGGGTTTTTTTTGGTTTGGCCCCGCATTTTTTAAAATCTTGAAGGTTGCTGCTGAGAAAAAGGGGAATTCTTAAAGGGTTGGCCTGCGGATAAAAGTTATCTTGAAGGTTTTGGCCCCAAAGGGGAAGACTCGTACCTTGAAAGGTTTGTGGTTGAGGCCCTTCAGTAATCGGGGGGTTTTTTGCCTGTGTTTTTTTGTTTTTGGGGTTTTCTTCCCCTTTAAAATATAATATTATTTTTAATAATATAATTTTATTTTATTTTTTTTAATTATTTTTTCCCCTAAAGGAAAAAAAACAAAAATTTATTTTTTTGTTTTTGGCCCCTTTTTAATCTTGAGGTGCCCCTGGACTCAGTAACTTAAGGTGTTCCCCGGAGACTAAAGAAATTTTTTTGGTGGGCCTGAGCTCATTTAAATCTTGATTTTGTGCCTGAAAAAAATCAGTAAAAATTTGGGTGCGGGCTGAGATCAGTAATCTTAAAGGGGCGCTGAGCTCGTAATCTTGAGGTGTTCCCTGGGGAATCAGTAATCTTGAGGTGTCCCTGAGACCCCAGTAATCTTGGGTGCTGTTTGAGACTCAGTAATCTTGATTTTGCCCCCCAAAAGACTCAGTAATCTTGGGTGTGCCTGAAAATCAGTAATTTGATGTCCCGAGACTCAGTAATCTTAAAGTGTGCCTGAGGACTCAGTCCCCCCTTGGGTGTTTGCTGAGGCTCAGAAAAATTCTTGGGGTCTCCCTGGACTCAGTAATCTTGAGGTGCGGCCTGGACTCTTTAAATTTAGGTTTTTCTGAAAAGGGGGAATTTTTGAGGGGTGCTGCCTGAGACTCAGAAAACTTGAGTGCTGCGGGAAATCAGTAATCTTGAGGGTTCGGGCCTGAGCTCAGTAATTTGGGTTGCCTGGCTATAATTTGAGGCTGCCTGGACCGAACTTGAGGTGTGCCGAGACTCGTAATTTGGTGCTGCTGAGAACTTAATCTGGGTGCTGCCTGGACCAGAAATCTTGACGCCTGAGATCATAATTTGGGGTGTTCCTGGCTCGTAACTTAGGGGGCCGAACCCCGAATTTTAAATTTAAAATCGAAAAAGGTGTGCCGAGATCGAATCTTGATGTCGGCCGAGACTCATAATCTTGGTGCTCCCTGAACCCAAAAACTGAGGGGGCCCCCGAGCTCAGAATCTTGAGGTGCTGCCGAACTCAAAATCTTAGGTGCTCCCAGACTCAGAAAATTTGGGTGCTCCCCGGGAAACTCTTTTAATCTAGTGCTGGAAAACCAGTAATTGGGGGGGGGGCCCCCCCTGAGATCGTAACTTAGTGCTCCCGAGACTAGAAAATCTTAGGTGTGCCGGACCCAGTAATCTTAGGTGCTTCCTGAGACTCAGTAACTTAGGTGCGCCTGAGACAGTATCTTAGGGGATGACCGCGGGGTGGCCTTCAGAAAATTTTTGGGTGCTCCCCAATCAGAAAATTGAGGTCTCCCGAAAAACCAGTAATCTTGGGGTTTTGCCTGAACTCATAATTTTTAAGGTGCTGCCGAACCTTTTAATTAGGTGCGCCGAGATCATAATTTAGGTGCTGCCAAGATCAGTAACTTGAGTTGCGAGACTCATAACTTATGCTGCCCAGACTCAGAAAACTTAGGTGTCCCTGAGACCCCATAATTTTAGGGTTTCCCTGAATATATTTTTGGGTGTTTCCGAACTCGTAATTTTGAGGGCTGCCGGACCAGTAATCTTAGGGCTGCGAATTCAAAAATTTAAAGTGCTGCCCGGACCCTAATCTTGGGGTCGCCTAGACTCAGTAATCTTAGGGGCTGCCGAACTCAAAATTTAAAATTGCTGCCCAGACTCAAAAAACTTAGGTGCCCCCCTAGTTTCGTAACTTGGGGTGTGCCTAGACTCAGTTTTTGGGGTTTGCTGCTGGATCTAATCTTGGGGGTCTCCCCCTGAGATCAGAAATCTTCGGTGCTGCTGATCATTTTTGAGGTGCTGCCTGGACTCGTAATTTGGGTTTTGGGCCCCTGGACTCAAAAATTTTGGGTGCTGCGGGAAACTCATAATCTGGGTGCTGCCGGGAACCAAAAACTTGAGGGCACCTGGACTCAGAAATTCTTGGGGGCCCCCCGAGACTCAGAACTTGGGGTGTCCCTGATACTCAGTAATCTAGGTGTGCAAACTCAGTATTTTAGGTGCTGCTGGACCATAATCTTGGGTCTGCGGACCAAAAATTTTCAGGTGCTGAACGAGACTCATTTTTCTGTGAATAGCTTGGTGCTGCTGAGACTCAGTAATCTTGAGGTGCTGCCTGAGACTCATAATATTGAGGTGCTGCCTGAGACTCAGAAATCTTGAGGTGCTGCCTGAGACTCAGTAATCTTGAGGGGGCTGCCTGAGACTCAGTAATCTTGAGGTGCTGCCTGAGACTCAGTAATTTTGAGGTGCTCCCTGAGACTCAGTAATCTTGAGGTGCTGTTTGAGACTCAGTAATCTGGGGTTTGCTGCCTGAGACCCTCGGTAATCTTGAGGTGCTCCCTGCGACTCAGTAATCTTGAGGTGCTGCCTGAGCCCTCAGTAATCTTGAGGTGCTGCCTGAGATCAGTATATTCAGGTGCTGACGAGACTCAAAAAATCTTGAGGTGCTGCCTGAGATCAGTAATCTTGAGGTACTGTCCGAGACTCAGTAATCTTGAGGTGCTGCCAAAGACTCAGAAAACTTGAGGTCCCTGCCGGGGCTAATAATCTTGAGGGCTCCCTGAAAATCAGTAATTTTTGGGGTGCTGCCGAACTCAGTAACTTAGGTGTGGAGACTCTTTTAATCTAAGGTGCTCCCCCTAAGACTGGGTAATCTTGAGGTGTCCCTTGGCACTCAGAAATCTTAGGGCTGCCGGATCAGTAATCTTGGGGTTTGCCTGAGCCCCCGTAATCTTCAGGTGTTCCGAAAACTAAATAATTTTGGGGTTTCGCCTGGGGGATCAGAAAATCTTGGGACCTGCCGAGACTCAGAAAACTTGAGGTCCCGGGCCCGAGATCAGAAAATTGGGGTGCTGCCCGGGGCTCAGTAATTTGAGGTGCTGTGAGACTCAGTAATTTTGAGGTGCTGCCCGAGACCCCAAAAAACTTCCGGTGCTCCCCGAGACCAGTAATTTTAAAGGGGCCCTTTCTAAGACCAGTAATCTTGGGGTGCGGCATGAACTCAAAATCTTCAGGGGGCCTGCCGGGCTCGGGAAATCTTTAAGGTTTGCCTGAGCCCCATTTAATTTCAGGTCCCTTCCTGAGACTCGGGTAATTTGAGGGTTCCCGAGACGTAACTTGAGGTGCTCCCTGAGACTCAGAAAATTTGAGGTGCGGGTTTTTTCAGAAAAATTGAGGGCGCCCGAGCCTCGTAATTTTGAGGTGCGCTGAGACTCGTAAAAAAATTAAAATTTTTTTAAAAAACTAGGGTCCCCGGGACCCCAGTAATTTTGAAGGGTTGCTCCCCTCCCCTCAGTAATCTTGGGGTTGGCGGGCCTGGATCAGTAATCTTATTTTTGCCTGAGACTCAGTAATCTTAGGGTTGCCCTGAAAAACCCAGTAATTTGGGGGTTGTTTCCCTGAACTCAGAAATCTTAGGTGTTGCCTAAACCAGAAAACTTGAGGGCTGCCTGGGCCTCAGTAATCTTGAGGGGGCTTGCTGATACAAAAACTTGAGGTGCTCCCGGAGATTCGAAATTTCTTGGGTCTCCCTGGACTCAGTAATCAGGGCGGGCCTGAGATAGAAAATTTTAAGGTCTCCCCGGAAACCCGGGAATTTGAGGTGTGTAGATCGTTTTTGGGTGGGTCCGGGCTGAAATTTATTTCAACTCAAATCATTTTGGCCGAAAAAATTCCTTCAGGGTTTCAAGTTAATTTGAGGTGTGTGAGATAAAACCGGGTTCCTTGGGATCGAATTCGGGGCCCTCCAGAAAATTTTGGGTGCTGCCGGGAAAAAAATAAAATCACCTCCCGTAATTTTCGGGGGGGTTTTGGGGGGGGTCCCCCCAAAGTTTTTAGGGGTCCCGGACCCCAAAACGGGTTGCTGCTGAGACCATAATTTGAGGTGGCCCGAGCCCTTCATTAATCTTTAGGTGTGAACAAAGTTTAAATAATATAATTTCCCGCCAGTAATTTTGAGGTGCTCCCTGAATCAGTAATTTTGGGGTGTCCGAAAATTCAGTAATTTGAGGTGCTGAGTGAAAACCTCGGTAATTTTGGGGGTGCTGCCTGAGATCAGTAATTTTGGGTGCTGTTGAGACACGAAACCTTTAAAAAGGTGCTTGAGACTCGTAATTTGGGTGTGCCGGACTCTAATCTTGAGGTGCTCCCTTTGGGGACTCCAGTAATTTTGGGGTTTCTGCCGAGACTCAGTAACTTGAGGTGCTGCCCGAGATCAGTTCTTCAGGTAAACCTTTTGGCCTGAGACTCAGAAAATCTTGAGGTCTGCCGAGATCTAAATTGAGGTGCTCCCCCGGAAAACCATTTAATTCTTAGGTGTGCAATGAAAGGGGGGGGGGATCCAAAAACTTGAGGGGCTCCCGGGAAAACCCCGAAATTTCTTGAGGTGCCCCCGAGCCCAAAAAACCTTAACCCCAGCCAGTAAATTTGGGTGCCCCTGAGACTCAAATTTTGGGGTTTGCCCCTTGAGACTCATAAATCTGAGGTGTTTCCCTGAGACCCTAATCTTGAGGGTTTCCCGAGATCGAAATTTTGAGGTGCTCCCTGGAAATTTAAAAGGGCTCCGGGGCCGAATTTTAGGTGTTTGCCGGGAGACTCATTTAAACAAAAAGGTATCCCCGAGACCCAGTTAATCTTGGGGTTGAGCTGAGACTTAGAAATTTTGGGAAGGGTTTCTCCCTTTTGCCCTCCGAAAATTTTGGGGAGGTGCTTGTTGGACCCCAGAAAATTTTGAGGTGCTCCCCGGAAAACCCCGAAAACTTGAGGTGCTCCCCTGAGCCAGTAATCTGGGTGGGGCCGGGGGATCAGAAATCTTGGGGTTTCCCTGCCTGGGATTTAAAAGTAATCTTGAGGTGTTTGGGGTGCCCTCAGAAAATTTGGGAGGGGGGCCCCTAAAAAATAGTAATCTTAGGTGCTCCCCGAGACCCAGAAAACTTGAGGGTGCCCTTGTGACTCAGTAATTTGGGGTGTTTTGCCTGAGACTCAGTAATTTGAGGTGACCTGAACCCAGTAATTTTGGGTGTCCCTAAAGATCGGTAATTTTGAGGGGGCTCCCTGAGACTCAGTTTTGGGGTGCTCCCTGGGGCTCATTTAATCTTGAGGTGTCCCTGAAAATCATTTAATCTCAGGTGCTAAACGAGATCAAAAAATTTTGGGTGCCCCTGAATCATAACCCTTGGGGTTTACGTCTGAGACTCAGAAAAAAACTTGGGGTTCGGGCCCGAGACTCAGAAATTTAAAGGTGCGGGCCTGAGATCAGTAATTTGAGGTGCTCCCCGACCCCCGTAAATTTGAGGTGCTGCCCAAAGGACTCAAAAAAATCTTAAAAGGTGTTGGCCTAAAATCAAAAAACTTGGGGTGCTCCCCGGGGCCCCTCAGAAAATTTGAGGTCCCGCTGAGACTCGAAAATTTGTGGTGCTCCCTGAATCAGAAAACCTTGAGGTGCGGTTTGAAATCAGTAATTTGAGGTGTCCCTTTAGACTCATTTTTTCTTGAGGGGGGCCCCTTGAGACCCAGAAAATTAAGGTGCTCCCTGGACTCAGTTTTTTTAAGGTGCTGCCTGAGTCAGAAAACTTGGGTACTCCCCAAACCCCCAGTAATTTTGAGGTGTTGCCTGGGGACCCCAGAAATCTTGAGGTCCCCTTTTGACTCAGAAAACTTGGGGTGCGTTGAGACTGGTAATTTTTGAGGTGGGGCCCCGAGACTCAGTAATCTTGAGGTCGGGGCCTAGACTCAAAATCTTGGGGTGGGGCGGGAGATCAGTAATCTTGGGTGTTTCCCTGAGCCTCAGAAAATTTTTGAGTTGCTCCCTTTTGGCCCAAAGTAATCTTGAGGTGCGGGCCTGAACTCAGAAATCTTGAGGTGCGGCCCGAAACCCGAATTTGAGGTCTGCCGGTGACTCTTTAATTTTAAAGGGTGCCTGGGGATCAGTTTTGGGTGTTCCCCCTGAGACTCAAAACTTGGGTGTTTGCCTGGGGATCAGTAATCTTGGGTTTGCTGCTGAGATCAGTAATTTGAGGTGTTTCCCCGGGGACCAGTAATTTGGGGTGCTGCGTGAGACCAGTAATCTGAGGTGCTGCCTGAGATCAGAAAACTTGAGGGTGTGGACCCAGTAATTTTGGGTGGGGCCTGAGACTCAGTAATTTGGGGTGTCCCTGAAGACCATAAATTTGAGGGGGTTGCCGAGACCCCATAATTTGAGGGGCTCCCTGAGAACCAAAATCTTGAGGTGGGCCGAACTCTTTAACCCTTGAGGGTGCGCGTGAGACTCAGAAATTTTGGGTGCCCCCTGAGACTCATTTAAATCTTGAGGTGCTGCCTGAGATCAGAAATCTTGGGGTCTCCCTTAGATCAGAAATTTTTGAGGTGCGCCGGGAACCAAAAACCCTTAGGTGCTCCCGAGACTCAGAAATCTTGAGTGTGCTGAGCCCTCAGTAACTTGGGGGTGCTCCCCGAGAGCAGAAATCTTGGGGTTTGCGCCTGGACCAATAAATTGAGGTGCTGCTCGGATCAGTAATCTTAGGTGCCCCTTTGAGACTCAGTAAAATCTTGGGGGTGCTGCCTGAGACTCAGAAATCTTGCGGTATTTCCCCCCAAGACTTTTTCCCCTTGAGGTGCTGCCTGAGCCCCTCAAAAAATTTGGGTGCTCCCCGAGCCCAGTAATTTGAGGTGGTGAGACCAGTAATTTTGAGGTGCTGCCGGAGACTCATTTAATCTTGGGCTGCCCGGATCAGAAAATCTTGAGGTGTGTGGTCAGTAAACTTGAGGGGGCTGTGAAAATCGTAATCTTAAAGGTCCCGGCCTGGGGGCCGTAATTTTTGAGGTCCCTGCCCGAAAACCCCCAGTAACCTTAAAGGTGTTCCCCCGAGACTCGTAATCCTTGGGGCTCCCAGACCCCGAAAATTTGGGGTGCCCCCGGGACCAGTAATCTTGAGGTGCCCCCGGGTTTTCAGAAAATTTGGGGGTGCTGCCGGGAACAAACCTTCAAGCACCCGCTAAATAAGTTATTTTGAAAGAAAGCAAAAAATTACTTTGTCCTCGTGGCAGTGGTAGAATCGATTTTTCCCCCAGGTTTTGTAATTAGTGTCCCACGAACTGGGGGTACCCCCCCTTTAAAAAACCCTCAAAAGTACACCTGCACAACTGTGGGTAACCCACTTAAACCTAAACAAGTACAAACTCCCGAATGTGGGAAAAAACCCCATTTAAAAACCCCGAAGTACCCTGCAGACCTGGGGGAAAACCCCCCATTTAAACCCCCCAAAGTCCCAAATGCAGTTTCTCCCCTTTTTTTGCGTACCAACGCGCTATTTCCCATATTTAAATTTTCCCAGAAGTTTTGGCCCACAGGGGGGGGGGGGGATTAGTAATTTTTTGGAGTGGGCAGTAGTGGGTAGTGATCTATTTTTTCGGTTATTTTCAGGGTTGAAAAGGAGTTTTCCCTCTTAGAATATTTTTACGTAAGAAAAGGGGGAAAGTGTGTTTTGTGTGTGTGTGTGTGTGTGTGTGTGGGTGTGTGTGTGTGTGTGGGGTGTGGGGGGCGTGTGTAGGTATGTGTGTGTGTGTGGTTTGTGTGGTGTGGCGTGTGTATGTATGGGGGTGTGTGGGGTGGAGTGTGTGGTTGTTGTGTGTGTGTGTGTGTACCCCCTAGTTGAAACTCCCCTAGTTGGGTTTTGGGGGGGTCAAACCCCCGAGCCCTGGCCCCCCTCTTCCCGATCGCAAAGGTCACTTCCGGTTTTTGATTTTTTATAAACCCCTTGTTAAAGCAAATGAATGGATCCGGGCCCCCACTAACGCTTCCCAAACTTTTCCCACTTACTGACTATTTTGGTGGCTGAAGAAATACTTCCTAACATCCCTGTGATTCATCTGTGTCCTTCAGCTTCCAACTGTGTCCCCTTGTTACTGTGTCCAATCTCTGGAACATCCTGTCTTTGTCCACCTTGTCAATTCCTCTCAGTATTTTGTATGTCGTTATCATGTCCCCCCTATCTCTCCTGTCCTCCAGTGTCGTCAGGTTGATTTCCCTTAACCTCTCCTCGTAGGACATACCTCTTAGCTCTGGGACTAGTCTTGTTGCAAACCTTTGCACTTTCTCTAGTTTCTTCACGTGCTTGGCTAGTGTGGGTTCCAAACTGGTGCCGCATACTCCAATAATGGGCCTAACATACACGGTATACAGGGTCCTGAATGATTCCTTATTAAGATGTCGGAATGCTGTTCTGAGGTTTGCTAGGCGCCATATGCTGCAGCAGTTATTTGGTTGATGTGCGCATTCAGGAGATGTGCCTGGTGTTACTACTCACCCCAAGATCTTTTTCCTTGAGTGAGGTTTGTAGTCTCTGACCCCCTAGACTGAGTACTCCGTCTGCGCCTTCTTTGCCCTTCCCCAATCTTCATGACTTTGCACTTGGTGGGATTGAATCTCAGGAGCCAATTGCTGGACCAGGTCTGCAGCCTGTCCAGATCCCTTTGTAGTTCTGCCGGTCTTCGATCGAGTGAATTTTTTCCATCAACTTCACGTCATCTGCAAACAGGGACACCTCAGGTTTTATTCCTTCCGTCATGTCGTTCACAAAATACCAGAAACAGCACTGGGCCTAGGACTTTACCCCTGCGGGACCCCGCTGGTCACAGGTGCCCACTCTGACACCTCGCCACGTACCATGACTCGCTGCTGTCTTCCTGACAAGTATTCCCTGATCCATTGTAGTGCCTTCCTGTTATCCCTGCTTGGTCCTCCAGTTTTTGCACCAATCTCTTGTGGTGGAACTGTGTCAAACGCCTTCTTGCAGTCCAAGAAAATGCAATCCACCCACCCCTCTCTCTCTTGTCTTACTGCTGTCACCATGTCATAGAACTCCAGTAGGTTTGTGACACAGGATTTCCCGTCCCTGAAACCATGTTGGCTGGTGTTGATAGATCATTCCTTTCTAGGTGTTCCACCACTCTCTCCTATAATCTTCTCCATGATTTTGCATACTATACATGTCAGTGACACTGGTCTGTAGTTTAATGCTTCATGTCTGTCTCCTTTTTAAAGATTGGACTACATTTGCTGTCTTCCATGCTCAGGCAATCTCCCTGTTCGATAGATGTATTGAATATTGTTGTTAGGGGTACACATAGCGCCTCTGCTCCCTCTCTCAATACCCATGGGGAGATGTTTATCTGGCCCCATTGCCTTTGAGGTATCTAGCTCACTCAGAAGCCTCTTCACTTCTTCCTCGGTTGTGTGCACTGTGTCCAGCACTTGGTGGTGTGCCCCACCTCTCCGTTTTTCTGGAGTCCCTTCTGTCTCCTCTGTGAACACTTCTTTGAATCTCTTGTTGAGTCTTCACATACTTCACGGTCATTCTTGTTTTCTCTTCTCCTTCCTTCCTTAGCCTGATTACCTGGTCCTTGACTGTTGTTTTCCTCCTGATGTGGCTGTACAACAGTTTCGGGTCAGATTTGGCTTTCGCTGCTATGTCATTTTCATATTGTCTTTGGGCCTCCCTTCTTATCTGTGCATATTCGTTTCTGCCTACGACTGTTCCCTTATTCTCCTGGGTCCTTGCCTTCTATATTTCTTCCATTCCCTAGCACACTTGGTTTTTGCCCCCCTGCACCTTTGGGTAAACCATGGGCTCATCCTGGCTTTTTCATTAATCCTTTACCCTTGGGTACAAACCTCTCCTCAGCCTCCTTGCATTTTTGTTGCTCCCTATTCCATCATCTCATTAACTGGCTTCCCTGCCATTCTCTGTCCACTGAACCCCGTTCAGGTAGTTCCTCATTCCTGTGTATTCCCTTTCTTGTTTGTTTGGCTTCATTCGTCCTGGCCTTCCTGCTTCTCCCTCCACTTTACTCTACGTGTATTCGAACTTAAAAAACCACAGGGTCAGGGCCCCCCAAGGGTCTTTCCTTTTGATGTCCTCGACTCTCACACTCAAGGTAAAATACAATCGCCTTGCGGTTCATCCCTCCTCTCTCTCTTGTAGTCCCCCTTACTGTTGGAAAATAAGTTTTCTCCAGTACCCCCTCCATCATCTTAGCCCTCCATGTATCTTGGCCCCCATGGGGTCCAAGTTTTTTCCCAATCGATCCCTTGGGGTTTAAAGTCACCCATGATCAAGCTTTGCCCTGCATGCATGACTCTTCGGGCCACTCTAGCCGTTCAACCATCGCTCTATTCTCTCGCCCCTACTCTTGCCTTCCTCCGCTTTTTCTGGGTGGGTTATACATCACGCATTACACCTTGGGACCTCCAGAGTGAAGTGTTCCCACTATGAATCACTTTCTTCCCCGCGTCCCCTCTCTCCAGCTATAAAATTTTCCACATTTTTGACACAACGCCCTCCTCCACCCCCCCGTTCCCTCTGTTTTCCCCTCGGGATTTGGTACCCTTGGGAAAGAGCATCTTTTTACTACCTGAAGCTTGTTTCTGGAAGGCTATATGTCCGTGATCTTCTTTGACTCTTTTCATGCCACTCCCCCCACTTATTTGTTATTCCATCGCTTTTGTGTACCTACCTTCATTCCTTTTCCAACACTGGGTTTTGGGGGGGCCTTGGGGGTGGGAACCGGGTGGCATACTTGGATTCTATACTCGGTTTTGGGGTGAGGTGTGGTATGGATTGTAGTGTGTTGGGAGGTGTGGGTTGTAGGGTTCTAGAGTAGTATGTGTGTGTTTCCCCTTGCTGTTCTGTTTCTCTGACTGACCTCTGCGGGTTCCCCCCTTGCCCTTTTTTCCTAGCTCCTTTTCGCTTTTTTGTCCCTCCCTCAGCTGCGTCTTTCATTTTTTCTGTCTCTGCCCTGGGGAACACCCTCTTTACCTTCCGAGTATTCAATCGGGTTTTTCTTTGAGGACCTGTTCCGCACGTTTTCCGCCTAGAACCCAGCTTTTGTCGTTTCCCCCTTCGAGCCCCCCCCCTATTCTCTTCACCTATTTGGGGAATGATTTTCTTAATCTCCTTTCTTTTTTCCTGCCCTTTTATGTTTCCTTTCCTCTCTCTCCTAACCCCCTGGATAAACCGATTTTGCCCTTTCTTCCCCCCCTTTCCCCACCCTCGTGCCTACCTCCGTATTTGGGCAGTTTTTTTCCCTTGATTTTTTTTCCCGTGGCTCTTGAAACCTTGTTGTGCCTCACATTCGACCCCATACCCTCCCATCTGCAACCAGCTGATCTTCCCTTTTCCCCTTGGGCCCCCTTGGGGACGATGTACCTTAGCATAATTTATAATTCCTTCCTCCCGTTCGGCTCGCAGCTTCAATGCTGGTCTTCTCTGTCCTGCCCCTGAACCCGCCCGCCTATTATCTCAACTTTTTAGGGCCCTTATCTTTGGCTACTGCATTTTGACTTGGTGTGTGGTGTTTTGGGGTGTGGGGGGTGTGGTGGTGTGGTGTGTGTTGTGTGTGGTGTTGTGTTTGTGTGTGTTTTTTGTGGTGTTGGTACTGTGTATTTTTATGTTGTGTGGTTTTGTGGGTGTGTGTGTGTTTTGTGTGTTGGTTGTGTGTGGTGTGTTGTTGTGTTTTTTTTTGGTGTGCGTTGGTATATGTTGGTGTGTGTGTGTGTTGTGTGTATTGGCTGTGTTGTGGTGTGTTGTGTTTTGTATATGTGTGGGGGTAATTGTGTGTGTGTGTGTGTTTTGTTGTTTGGGTGTGGTGTGTTGGTGGGGTTTTGGGGTTTTGTGTGTTGTGTTGTGTTTTGTGTGGTTTTTGGGGTTTTTGGTGTTGTGTTGCGTTGTAGTATTTTTTGTGTGTTGGGGTTTTTGGGGGTGTTTGGGTTTTGTTTTTATTTGTCTGTGTTTGGGGTGTGTAGGGTTTGGGGGTGTTTGGTGTTTTTGTGTGTGGGGTGTTTGGGTTTGTACTCATCTACTCATCTATTTGGGTTGCAGGGGGCGGTCAAGCTCCCGGGCCCCCCCCTTCACTGATTTCTACTAGGGCCTCTCACCCCTGCTCCGGGCTTTTCATACCCGTCTTAAAACTATGTTTGGGTTTCCCCCCTCCACTACTTCACTTTCTAGGCTATTCCCCGGGTATCTACTAAGAAAACTTCCCAACTCCCTTTGATTCATCTATTTTCAACTTCCCAAATTTTACCCCTTGGTCTTCCCCTCCTGGAACTCCCGTCTTGTCCACCTCGTCTATTTTCCCTGCTATTTTAAGTCGTTATCTGTCTCCCCTGACCCTCCTGGGCCTCCATGCCGTCAGGCGATTTCCCTCAACCTTTCTTCATAGGACAATCCCCTAGCTCGGGACTTCTTTTGCAAACCTTCGCCTTTCTCAATTTCTTGCGGCTTACAAATGTGGTTTCCAACGGGGGCTACTCCAGTAGGGGCCTGATAAATGGTAACAGAGTCTGAACGACTCCTTATGAGATGGGAAACCTATCCGTATTTTTCCGGGCGCCCATGCGCCAGTTACTGAATTATGTCGCCTCAGGGATATGCCGGGGTTAACTCCCCCCCCGATCTTTTTTCCGATGAGGGTTTTCAGACTTTTGCCATCTAAACTTTTTGTCTAGGTCTTCTTTCCCTTTCCCCCAATTTCAAAACTTTTTCATTTGGCGGGGATAAACTCAAGGGGCCATTCGGACCAGGGTTTTACCTGTCCAGGTTTTCTTTTTTGCCTCCTGACCTCATCCGATTTGGTCTTCCATTAAATTCACATCGTCCCGCAAACAAGGACACTTCTGATCTATCCCTTCCGTTATTTTTTCACATATACCAAGAACCCAGGGCCAGGGTGACCCCTGGGAACCCCGTTTCACAGGCCCCACTTTTGACACTTCGCACGTACCCTACCGTTTTTTCCCCCCCGTTTAAAGGGATTCCTTATCCATTTCAGTGCCTTTTTCCCGTTATGGTCCTGACCTACTTTTTTCATAACCCTTGTGAAACTGTGTCGAAAGGGCCTTTTTGCATCCAAAAAAATACAGTCGACCCCCCTCTCCTCTTGTCTTACTTCTGCACCTGTCATAAAACTCTAATAGGTTTGTGACCGGATATTCCCCCCTGAAAACCCTGCGGTTGTCAAAATACACTTTTTCTTTCCCCGTTCTCCCCACTCTCCTCCGATGACTTCCCATGACTTTCATACTAACACTTATGATACAGGGCTTATTAAGCCTCATTTGTCCCCCCTTTTTAAAAATTGGGACTACATTTGCCATCTTCATACCTCGGGGAGTTGCCCCCAGTTCAAATGATGTGTTGAGAATCTTTGTTAATGTACACACAATGTCTCTGCATCCGTCTTTAAAGGACCCACGGTAGAGATGTTGTCTGTCCCGACCGCCTTTGAGTGTTCAAGTCGCATAGTCGCTTCTGCACCCCTCCTTGTTATATGTACCTCATCCAGCACATGCTGGTGCACCCCCCTGCTCTGATTTCCTGAGTCCTACTGTTCCACTGTAAATACTCTTTAAATCTTGTGTTGACTCCTGACATACCTCCCCGTCGTTTCTTGTGAATTCCCCATCACCCGTCCTCAGTCTGGATTACCTGGTCCATGACTGTTATTTCCCCTGATGTGGCTGCACAAACACTTCTGTCATCTTGACTTCGACTATGTCCATTTTCGTATTGCCGCTAGTTCTCCCTTCTTACTTGCATATTCGTGTCTTTCGGCTCTTACGGCAATCTCATTGTTTTCCTGAGTTCTTCTTCTTCTGTAACCTTTTCCATTCTCTAGGATCACCTAGTTTTTGCCTCCCTTACACTTTGGTGAACCAAGGACTCGTTTCTGTCTTCCCATTTTTTCTGTTTTCCCTTGGGAACAAACCTCTCCTCTCTGCCTCCTTGCGTTTTGTTGCCACATATTCCACATTTCTTGTACGGTTTTCCTGTCGTTCCCTCTCCCACTGAATGTCTTGAAAAGAATTTTCCTCAAGCTGAGTATTCCCCCACTTTGTAGTTTTGTTTTTTCCCACCCTATTCCTGCTGCTTCTCTCCACTTGGAGTACCTCAAACTATTAGCCGAAGCACAGAACCACATGATCACTAGCTCCCAGGGGCCTTCATACATAAATCCACAATGTTCAGAACTACTCAAGGTGAATACAAGGTCCTAGTCGTGCTGGTTCATCCTCTCCTCTCTCCTCTGTAGTGGTCTCTAACATGTTGATGCAATGGAGGTTTTCCCATACCACATCCATGCACTTTGGTCTCCATGTTTCGGGACCCCCATGGGCTCCAGGTTTTTCCCAGTCAATTCTCCTTTATGAAATCACACCCATAACTAGTAACTTGCTCTCCCCATGTGTGCTCTCTCTGGCCATCTCGGCTAGTGTGTCGACCATTGCTCTTGCTCTCATCGATTCTTCTCTTGGCATACTGCATTTCGTGGTGGGTTGTACATTACTGCAATTATCACCTTATGTCCCTCAGACTGGATTGTTTCTACGAAGTAGTATCCGCTTACGCCCGTGCCATCCATTCTTCCATTTTCTCAACCCCCACTGGTATTTAATGAAGCCATTGCAACTCCTCCTCCCCCTCTCCACCCCCTGTCTTTCCTGAGATAATGATATCCGGATGGAAAATGTATTCTGTTTATTATTCTGGTGAGTTTTGTTTCTGGGAGGGCTATTTAAGCTGTGTCGGAATGTCTCCTTATTCTTTCGTGCCAATCGACTCATCTTATTTTTATTCCTCTGCATTTGCATACCACCCTTCATCTTCTTTTGCTAAGATTGTGTCTGTGAGGTGTATTGGGGTTGGAAGTCGGAGACCTGAAAAGTACTATGTGGTTGCTGTGGGGGGAGTTTGTGCAATGCATGGCGGGCATTGATGTGCATTGTTTTGGTTTAGAGTGTTTTGTTGTTACTTTGGGTTGACCTGTTGGGAGGCTTCTATAGGAAGTTGTGAGGGTGACTGTATTGATCTTCTTGTGTCGATCCCTGTCTTCCTTCTCCATCCCCTCTCTTTCCTCCTTTCCCTTTGTACCATCTTCTCTGTTTCTGCCTTTCTGCTTGTTTCTTCGCAGTCGAGATACACCACTTCCTCTATGCCAGCAATGTCCCATAATCGTGCTTTCTTCTGCAGGATCCTATTCCGAGTCGATTCTGCCTTAGGCACTTTCCACTGGCCGGTTTTTTTTTTTACATCTCCCTATTCTCCGCTCCTAAAATTTTCCAGCTGGGTCATGTCTCTTCTCCGATTGCTTTCATGATGCTTTCAATGCTTTTTTTCCTTGTTTTTCTTGCTTCATATGTTTCCCTTTTAACTTCCTGAGCCCTACACAAAACTGATCTCACCATTTCATTCTCCCACTGCATATCCCCCTGTGTATCCCCTCATTCAATTTGATTTCCTCCATTGCACTTTCTTTCTTCAGTATTCAAACTAGCTAATTTACATTAGTCTCAGATGGCCTGTCGTTTTCCCTTCTCGCATTTCCCCTGGCTCTGCTGTGGACTGTTAGGGCGCTCCAGCATATAAGCTTAGGCTCTTCCATTACTACATTCTCCACTGTTTGAGCTTCTCCATGCAGTTTTTGCTCCTTCTATCCCTACATCCCCTTATTTGTGACTAGGTAAGGCAGTCTCTGTAGTCAACCCCAAAAATTGATCTTTAGTTCTTAGGCTTTTCAGATTTTTACAGTTCCTCTTCTAAACTCTGTATCCTGGCCTCTGCTACTTTGAACTTGCACCTCCACTTCCTGCTTTCCATGTCTATCCTCTTTTCCACTCATGCTGAGTTTGTCTTCTAGTTGCTTTTCCATTCATGGCCCTTTTGTGAGCTCTGCTGCCCAATCTTCTTGCATTTTTCCCCTCCTGTCCCTGGTTTTTCTTGTTGCCTCTCTGACAACCTTTATTGTTTTATCCTGATTGCCTCAAGGGGAAACCTATGTAATTCTGTATGTTAGGTTATATGTGTATGCCAGAGTGTGGGGGGGGAGTAGATGAGATAACTGGTGGCTATGTGGAGAGTATTGGGAGGGATGAAGTAGTGGAAGCAAGTGGTGAGTGAGAGGAGAGGGAAGGAGGGAGAGGTGGGGAGGGAGGTGAAAGAGGAGGGGAGGGATCAGTGAAGGAGTAGATGTCGGTGGGGAGGGGGGGGATGTATGTTGTTGAGTCTGGCAAGGTTTTACTCACCTATTGTGGTTGCAGGGTCGAGACACACTCCTGGCCCCCCCTCTTCATCTGAGCACTACTGGATCTCTCTCTCACTGTACCTGACCTTTGTCTTACCTCTTCTTAAAACTATTATGGTTCCTGCCTCCACTACTTCAACTTGCTAGGCAATTCCACTTGCTACTACTCAATAATGAAGAAATACTTTCCTAACGTCCCTGTGACCTCCGTCTGAGTCTTCAGCTTCCAGTTGTGACCCCTTGTCGCCTGTGTCCCCTCCTGGAACATTGGCTATCTCTGTCCACCTTGTCTATTCCCCCAGTATCTAGTATTTCTTTATCATGTCTCCCCTGAACCTTCTGTTCCTCGCAGTGACGTCAGTCCTATTCCTTAACCTTTCCTCGTACGACATCCCTTGAGCTCTGGACTACCTGTTGAAAACCTTTGTACTTTCTTCTAACTTCTTGCCGTGCTGACCAGTAGGGTTCCAGACTGTGCCTGCATACTACTCATGTATGGGCCTAACATACACAGTGTACAGTGTCTTGAACGTTTCCTTATTAAGGTATCCGGAACGCTATTCTCAGTTTGCCAGCGCCCGTATGCTGCAGCGGTTTATTTGGTTGATGTTCCTCCGTGATGTGCTCGGTGTTATTGTACACCCAAGGTCTTTCTCCCTGAGTGAGGTCTGTAGTCCTTTGTCCACTAGCTATAACTCTGTCCTGCGGTCCTTCTTTTGCCCCTTCCCAATCTTCAAGCTTTGCATTGTGGCTGATTGAATTCAGAAGCCAGTTGCCTGGACCACATGTTCCAAGCCTGTCCAGTCTCTTTGCAGTCCGCCTCATCCTCGTCCGATTTAATTCTTCTCATCAACATCACTCATCTGCGAACAGGGACACTTCAAGTCTTTTCCTTTTCATCATGTCGTCACTATATATCTAAAATAGCACTGTCCTAGAACTGACCCCATGTGGGACCCCCGGGACCCCACCTCTTTTTTTCCGGTTTAAAAAAAAAAACAGGCGCCCACTGTGATACCTCATCACGTACCATGACCGTTGCAGCCTCCCTGTCATGAATTCCCTTACCACTGCATTCCCTCCCTTTTACGTGCGCCTGTCCTCCACTTCTGCACTAATCGTCTTGTGGGGACCGTGTCAAAGTAGGCCTTTCCTTCAGTCAAGGAAAACGCAATCTACCCACCCTCACTCTCGTGTCTAACTTCTGTTACCCTTGTCATAAAACTCCAGGAGGATTGTGATACAAGATTTGCCTTCCATGAACAACATGCTGTTTTCATTTATAATCTTGTTACCTTTTCCAGGTGTTCTACCACTCTTCACCTCCTGACATCTTCTTCCATGACTTTGCACACAATACATTCAGAGACCAGTCTGTATTTTTATTGCCTCGTTTATCTGTTTCCATTCTTAAAATGGGGACTAACATTACTGTCTACCATTCTCCAGGTATTGCCAGTTTCAAGGGATTGTGTTGAAGATTGTGGATAAGGCACACACAGCATCTCTGCTCCATCTCTAAGGACCCATGGGAAATGTGTCCGGTCCCATCGCCTTTGAGGTGTCAAGGTCCACTTAAGAGCTTCTTCACCTCCTCCTCAGTTGATCGTATGTCATCCAACCGTCTTGATGTATATTCCCTCGATGTTCCCTCTGTCTGTCTTCCACAGCCCGTCCTGTCTCTACTGTAAAAACTTCCTTAAATCTCCTGTTTCAGCTCCTCACATACCTCCTGATCATTTCTTGTGAAGTTCTCCATATTTGGCGCGCGCACCTTCTGTCCTTAATCTGATCACCTGGTCTTGACTGTTTGTCTCCTCCTGGATGTGGCTTATACAACAGTTTCGGGCATCATGATTCACGATGCTATGTCATTTTCATACTGTCCCTGGGCACTCCCTCCTACCTGTGCGTACTCATTCCTGCTCTGCGACTGATCTCCCTATTTTCATTGTTTCTCTGCTTCTGTACTTTTTCCATTTCTCTATTGATTTTGTTTTTTGCCATCCTTACAGCCGCGGGTAAACAGGGGCTCGTTCTGGTCTTCCCTTGTTACTGTTGCCCATGGGAGAAACCATTCCACGCCTCCTTGCATTTTGTTGTTACATATCCATCATTTCATTTGCTGGCTTTCCTGCCAGTTCACTGTCCCACTGGACCTCCCACAGAAGTTCTTCAAGCCCTATGTAGTCCCCGTCTTTTATGTCAGGCTTTTCCCTTTCACTCCTGTTATTCTCTCCACTTGCAGTTCTACTATGGTATTCTAAGCATCAGAAACCACGTGTCGCTACATCCTAGGGGACTCTCATAACTTGCTGTCCTCAATATCTGAGCTGCCCAGGGTGAACACAAGTTCCAATTTTGCTGTTCATCCTCCCCTCTCACTCTGGTAGGACCCTTAAAACATGTTGGTCATGAGGTTTCCAGCACCACGTCCCATCACCTGGCTCTCCATGTTTTGGGACCCTCCATGTGGCTCGAGGTTTTCCAGTCAATCTCCAGTGTTTAAATCCCCCATAACTACAACTTTGCTCTGCTGGATGTGCTATTCTTGCCGCGTCAGCAGTGAGTCCCACATTGCTCTGTTGCTCTCTTCATATTCTCTCTTGCCTCCTGCATCTGTGGTGGATTATGCATCACTGCAATGACCACTTTGGTGTTCCCAGACTGAAGTTAACCTGCTATGTAGTCTCTTTGCTCCCGTCCCATTCTGTTCCATCCATTTTCCTTAATTTTCGATCTGGTTTTTATGATCAAGCACCCCACCTCTCCCCCCTGCCCCTTCTATCTTTCCTGCAAGATCGGTATCCTGGTGGGAAGAATTGCATATGTTTATAGTCTCCATGAGTTTTGGTTTCTGGAACTGCTATGATGACTGGGACTTCTCTTTGATTCTTTCTATGCCATTCCACATGTTTATGATTCGTTAATCCATCTCATTTGTGTACCAAACCTTCCAACTTCTTTCAATACTGTACCATTTGGGTGCGTGGGGTGAAACAGAGGATCGGTGTGTGATGGATGATTTGATTGTTTCAGTTGCCTTGGGTTCCGAGGCTGGAGCCTTCTGCAGTGTTCTTGGGGTGCGCTTGTCCCTTCCATTTGATCCTGGATTATTCTGCTCTCCTTTTTCGTTCCCCCATTTCTCCTTCAGTTTTTTGAACTCTCTCTTTCATTTGTCTTCCTTCCTTCCTGTGTTCTGTCTCGCTCGAGGTACACCACTCCAGAACTCCTTGCTTGCCTCTCAGCCGTGCTTTCTCTGCAGGATCATGTTCGTGGGTTGATTCTGCCTTGAAAATTACATGAGTAGCCGAGTCCTTTTCTTATGAACCACCCAAATTCTCCGAAAATTTGCCACCTGGTCATGTCCCCCTCGCCTATCACCTTCTTGATATCTTCAATCGCTTTTTCTCCTCCTGCTTTCGTTCATCATAAGTTCCCCCTTTAGCTTCGTCCGCCCATAGACAAACACGATCTTTCCTTTCCACCTCCCACTGCGGTGGACTCCCATTGCATCCTCTGATGTTTTTAGTTCCTTCCCTTGAGTGTTTCCTGTCCTTCATTCCCTTCCCAAGTTATGCCCCTATGCTTCTTGTTTATCCTTCCTCCACCTGCTCCTGGCCCCCACGGCACATGTCCTAGTTCCTTCAATTTGTCTTCCAACCTCTCATTCTGTCCTATGTGCTCCCTGTCTTGTTTTGGCCCAAGTGGGTTTTGACAGGACCTCTGCATACAGTTTAGATTCCAATGCTTCCTTCGACACTTTGGTCCAGTGTTGTATGTACCATTGCCCGATCTACTTCTGTAATATCTATGTTCTCTGGTGCTCTTTCAGCTGTTCTCAGCTCTCTTCTAATCGCTCTATCTTGATTCTGCTGCTGTGCCTGTGCTTCCACCATCTGCATTCTCTCTAACCTCTCTTCCATCTTCCTTTCCAGCTCATCTAGTCTCCTTCCCCAGTCTTCCTCTCCTTTTTTTGAGCCACCTCCATTCCTCCCTCCCAGATTTCGTCCTTGGAGCCCTTGTCCACATCCTGTTAGGGAGGGAATAGAAAGTTTGAGAGGGGATGCGTGGTGTGGGGGAAGGGGTATGATGGTTATTGGAGGGGTAGAGATAGTTTGGGGGAGGGTGTTAGATGGTTTGAGGTAGAGAGGGATGGATGTTATTGGGGAGGGCGAGGATGGTTACTTGGAGGGAGGGAGGTATTGGGGGGTTAGACGGTTTGGGAGGGGTAAGGTGGTTTGGGGGAGGGGTAGGTGGCTAAGGTGAGTGTTAGGGAAGGGGAAGTGGGTTGGGGAGGGGGGGGTACGTGTTTGATGTCAATTGGTGGGAGGGTTGTGGGTGTGTGTGGAGTGTGTGTGTGTGGTGTGTAGTGGGCGTGTGTGTGTCTGTGTGTGTGTGTGGGTGTTGTGTGTGTTGGTGTGTGTGTGTGGTGTGTGTGTGTGGGTGTGTGTGTGGAGTGGTGTGGTGGTTGTGTGTGGTGGTGCTGAGTGTGTGTTTGTGGTTTGTGTTTGTTGTGTGTGTGTGGTGTGTGTGGTGGGTTGGTTGTGGGTGTGTGTTGTGTGCGTGTGTGTGCGTGTGTGGTTGTGGTGTGTGTGTGTGAGTGTGTTGTGTGTGTGTGTGTTGTGTGTGTTTGTGTTGTGTGTTATGTGGTGTGTGTGTGTTGTGGTGTGTGTTTGTGGTATGTGTGTTATGTATGTAGTTGGTTGTATGTTGTGTGTATGTGTGTTGTGGTGGTTGTGTGTGTTGTGTGTGTGTGTGTAGTGTGTGTGTCTACCCTTGTGTTGTGTGCTTGTGTGTGAGGAGGGAGGTAGGGGGTGGTGTGGTTGCAAAGATCCGTCCACGTGTAGGCACAAATTTTTTCTCATTTCTTTCCCAATTATGCTACTCGCTCCACTTATTGCCCATTCTGATTTACGTATTATTTTGCTGGTTACTATCATTTTCCTTGTTCACATTGAAGAGGACTTCCTACTCCTAAGTATCTTACTGATAATAACTACCGGTAGTAACACTGCCTGGTGCGTGTGTGCATGTTTTGTGTAGCGTGTGTGTGTTGGTGTGAGAAATCTTGTGCGGTGTAATGGACTGGCCGCAACTTCTGTGACCTGACAACCCCTGGGACCTACCTAGCACCTCTACAATTTGCCCTTAAAAGCTTGTCCCACCTACCTTCTCACACTCGACAACACTATAAACTCTATGTCTATGCGTATTTCAATTCAAATTCAGTACTAGCTTGCAGGAGTGGAGGTGACCAGTATCCAACAGTATGCAAGCCAGCAGGCCTTCAACATGCAAATCACAATAGGCGAATAAACTTACAGTGACAGTTGCCAGCTGCTGATGACGAGTCGTCGTCGTAGCCTTAAATAATCCCTATTTTGAATCTCTTCACACCGTGATGATTATAACCATATATTCTCAAACACCCGCTTCCTCACCGATTTACTCTTCACTGATATAGTTATAGCACTTCACATTATATACACTCACGTATAGTATAAAGCACACAACTTGTCGTGACATCACTGTGTGTGTTTGTGAGTGTGTGTGTGTGTTGTGTGTGTTGTGTGTGTGTGTGTGGTGTGGTGTGTCTGTACGTGTGTATGTATATGTGTGTGTGTGTGTGGGTGTGTTGTGTGTGTGTGTGTGAGTGTGGTGTGTGTGTGTTTGTGTGTGTGGTCTGTTGTGTGTGTGTTGTGTGTGTTGGCGTGTGTGTGTATTGTGTGTGTGTGTATGTGTGTGTGTCCTGTGTGTGTGTGTTGTGTGGTGTGTGTGTATATTTGTGTGTGTGTGTGTTTTGTGTGTGTGGAGTCATGTGTGTGTGTGTGTATGTGATTGTGTGTGTGTGGTGAATGTGTGTTGTGTGTATTTGTGTGTGTCTCAGTAGTAGTAACCATTACCAGTAACCAGTACCATAACCATGTACCAGTAATGAACTCACTACCAACAGTCTCTGCGTGAATCACTGTCCTGTATTCATATTGTGGCTGACCACAGCAGTTTCAAAGACCCCGTCACATATGGGTAACTGTGGGCGATCAGTTTTTAATACGAGAGTGAGCAAGGAGGGCAGGCCGGCTTGTTGGCGCTACCCACAATATCCGTAGATTATACGTCCTATACCAGCCTACATGAGTATTACTTTACCCTATCCACAGTTCGAACCCCACAAAGATAAATGGTGCAACGGTGTGGGCTGGATTAACTTTTTTAAGGGTATTTCAAGACCGTTAGAAGACTGTTTTGAGTAGCCGCGGGTCTAAGTGTGAACCGTCTCACCCACTTCAGCTACTCGCTTCCCTCTCACAACCTCCTACCTCCAGCCTCAAGCCTTTGCAGGCCGTTATTTCAAGCTTCTGCTTAGTTTCATGTCTAATTGCTTCAATCACCACGAGGGTTGACCCATTTTGCAAGTAAGCCAGTCAGTAAGCATCTGTGGAAGTGAACGCCAGTCTGCCTAAATCATCCAGCCGGCTCCGGTCTTCCACCTGCTCCTCCGTTTTGTGTGCAACGTTACCCTCTTCCAGTCAGCCATTCTCGTGGGTTAAGCCAGTCAGCCAACCCAGTCTCCCTAACTCAGTTGATGCTGAGAGAAGTAACCAACGCATCCCTCTGAAGTATTGTTTCAAATATCGCTTGTGCTCCCATTGGAGCCAGTTGGATGCTAAGAGTGGTTTTCACCATTCCTGTGCATAGAGTGCAAATCAAGTCCACCTCGTGGGTATGAGTGAGTGCGCCGCCAGTGATCGCCAGCGAGCGTCCAGTCACCGTCCACCACCACCACCACCACCACCACCACCCCACCTCATCTACCAGTGGTTGTTTTTGCACCCTTGTACCGGGGTCCTAATCCTGTTCTGGCTTACATAATTGGGCCAAGAGCTTGTACTGAGGCACCACTGATAAGCCAGTTTAATTAGTTCACCGGAGAAAGCCATTTCTTTAACACGACAGTGTGAGTGTCGCGTCATCACCGCGCGAGGACAACCTCCTAATCACCAGTCATCACCGTCGACTACACAGACATCAAGTGATAATATTCTGTTTAGAGACATTTTTCTTGCATTTAAAGACATTTCGTGTGTGAGACATTTTTATAGTGAATTTCCTGTGTACTACTCTAAACCTTGTGTTTTCAACATAGTGTAGACTCATTGTTTCTTTGACTCGTTATTTATGCAATATATTTCAGTTTTATTGCTCATATCATATTTTTTTATCTGTGTTTTTTTTTTGCTACTCTCGTGTATAAGTATTATTGTAATGTACCAGTCAGTCACTCGGTGTGAAGTGATTATTTTTTTTTATTGATCTTTCAGCATTGTATTCTCTAGTAATTGTCTGCTGTAGTTCAATACAGTGATAGTTCTACCCCATTTACCAAATTAGCGATTTATTCAAGGGGATGTTTACCTTTTTCGTAGAATCTGGAGATGACGCTAATTTTTCGCAAGACTGTGTACCATTTTTTTGCCAGCAAATTTTTGTCGTATCAGTCACAGCAAGATTTTTTGTAAGAATATTACTAAAATAATGAATACGTGATAAAAGTGTTGTTGCCCTGCCACTTGTAAGTGTTTACACTTTTATTTCCGCATTTTGTTCTTGTGTTAATTTTTTTTTTCTTTGAACAAATTCACTCTGATGTAATTTCAATAACTTTTAAACGAAATGTTTTCTTTAATCTGTTTGAGTAAATTGTACCATTACCAGCTGCACTACAGCAGCAGAACCAGATCTCACCATCAGCACTACCAGCTGCACTATCCACCACATACCACAGCACTACCAGCTGCACTGTCCCAGCTTCACTACCATTCTGCACTACAAGCACATTACCATCAGTCAAAAACCAACAGCACTACCAGCAGCACTACCACTGCACTATCCAGCCTCACTACCTGCAAGCACTACCTGCATCACTGACAGTTGCATACTACCAGCTGCACAACCTGCGCACTACCAGCTGCTCTACCAGCTGCACTATCTCAGCACATAGAAGCTGCATCTTACTACCTGCAGCACTACCACTGCACTACCTGCAAGCATTCCAGTGCATTACTGCAGCACTACCAGCTGCACTACCTGCAGCACTACTAGGCTGCATTTCCCGCTGCACTACCAGTTGCACTACCAGCTGCACTACCAGCTGCACTACCAGTTGCACTACCAGCTGCACTACCAGCAGCACTACCAGTAGCACTACCATCAGCACTACCAGAAGCATTACCAGCTGTACTACCTGCAGCACTAACAGCAGCGCAACCAGCTGCACTACCAGCAGCACTAACAGCTGCACTATATAGCTGCGCTTCCTGCAGCACTACCTGCAGCACTAACAGCAGCGCAACCAGCTGCACTACCTGCAGCACTACCAGCTGCACTACCAGCTGCACTATCTGGAGCACTACAAGCTGCTCTACCTGCAGCACTAGCAGCTGCACTATCTGCAGCACTACAGCTGCACTACCTTCAGCACTACCAGCTGCACTACCTGCAGCACCTCCAGCTGCACTACCTGCAGCACTACCAGCTGCACTACCTGCAGCACTACCGGCTGCATTTCCCGCTGTACTACCAGCTGCACTACCAGCTGCACTACCAGCTGCACTACCAGCTGCACTACCATCAGCACAACCAGTAGCACAACCAGCAGCACTACCAGCTGCTCTATCCAGCTACGCTACCTGCAGCACTACCTGCATCACTACTAGTTGCACTACCAGCTGCACTACCTACAGCACTACCAGCTGCACTACCAGCTGCACTACCAGCTACACTACCAGCTGCACTACCAGCAGCACTAACAGCAGCACTACCAGCTACACTACCAGCTGCACTACCAGCTGCGCTAACAGCAGCACTACCAACTGCACTATCAACAGCACTACCACCTACACTACCAGCTGCACTACTAGCTACACTACCAGATGCACTACGAGCAGCACTACCATTAGCACTACCAGTTGCCCTACGAGCAATACTATCAGCTGCACTACCAGCCGCACTACCAGCAGCACTATCTGCAGCACTACCAGCAGCACTACCAACAGCACTACCAGCAGCATTTCCAGCTGCACTACGAGCAGCACTACCATTAGCACTACAGTTGCCCTACCAGCTACACTATCAGCTGCACTACCAGTAACACAACCAGCAGCTCTACCAGCAGCACTACCAACAGCACTACCAGCAGCACTACCAGGAGCACAACCAGTAGCACTACCAGCAGCACTACCAGCTGCACTACCAGCTGCACTATCCAGCTACACTACCAGCAGCACTAACAGCTGCACTATCCAGCTTCACTACCTGCAGCACTACCAGCAGCACTACCATCAGCACAACCAGTAGCACTACAAGCAGCACTACCAGAAGCACTATCCAGCTGCACTACCTGCAGCACTACCAGCAGCCCTACCAGCTGCACTACCAGCAGCACTACCAGCAGCACTAGCAGCTGCACTACCAGAAGCACTACCAGCAGCACTACCAGCTGCACTACCAGCAGCACTAGCATCTGCACTACCAGCTGCACTACAAGCTACACTACCAGCAGCAATACCAGCTTCACTACAAGCAGCACTACCAACTGCACTACCAGCTGCACTACCTGCAGCAAAACCAGCTGCACTAACAGTTGCACAACCAGCAGCACTACCAGCTGCACTACCAGCAGCACTACCAGCAGCAATACTAGTTGCACAAACAGCTGCACTACCAGCAGCACTACCAGCTGCACTAAAAGCTGCACTACCAACAGCACAACCAGCTGCACTACCAGCAGCACTACCAGCTGCACTACCTACAACACTACCAGCAGCACGGCCAGCTGCACTACCAGCAGCACTATCAGCAGCACTACCAGCTGCACAAACAGCAGCACTAACAGCAGCACTAACAGCAGCACTGACAGTAGCACTAACAGCATAACTACCAGCAGCACTACCAGCTGCACTACCAGCAGCACTACCAGCTGCACTACGAGCAGCAATACCAGCTGCACTACCAGCTGCACTACCTACAACACTACCATCAGCACTACCAGCTGCACTACCAGCAGCACTACCAGCAGCTCTACCTGCTTCACTAACAGCTGCACTACCAGCAGCACTACCAGATGCACTAACAGCTGCGCTACCTGCAGCAAAACCAGCTGCACTAACAGCTGCACTACCAGCAGCACTACCAGCTGCACTACCAGCAGCACTACCAGCAGCAATACCAGCTGCACTAACAGCTGCACTACCAGCAGCACTACCAGCTGCACTACCAGCTGCACTACCAACAGTACAACCAGTTGCACTACCAGCAGCACAACCAGCTGCACTACCTACAACACTACCAGCAGCACGACCAGCTGCACTACCAGCAGCACTATCAGCAGTACTTCCAGCTGCACTAAGAGCAGCACTAACAGCAGCACTAACAGCAGCACTGACAGCAGCACTAACAGCACTACCAGCAGCACTACCAGCTGCACTACCAGCAGCACTACAAGTAGCACTACCAGCAGCACAACAAGCAGCACTTCCAGCTGCCCTACCAGCTACACTACCAGATGCACTACGAGCAGCACTACCATTAGCACTACCAGTTACCCTACCAGCTACACTATCAGCTGCACTACCAGCCGCACTACCAGCAGCACTAGGTGCAGCACTACCAGCAGCACTACCAACAGCACTACCAGCAGCATTTCCAGCTGCACTAAGAGCAGCACTACCATTAGCACTACCAGTTGCCCTACCAGCTGCACTATCAGCTACACTACCAGTAACACCACCAGCAGCTCTACAAGCAGCACTACCAACAGCACTACCAGCAGCACTACCAGCAGTACAACCAGTAGCACTACCAGCTGCACTACCAGCTGCACTACCAGCTGCACTATCCAGATACACTTCCAGCAGCACTACCAGCTGCACTATCCAGCTTCACTACCTGCAGCACTACTAGCTGCACTACCAGCTGCACTACCAGCTGCACTACCAGCTGCACTACCAGCTGCACTACCAGCAGCACTACCAGCTGCACTACCAGCTGCACTACCAGCTGCACTACCAGCTGCACTACTAGCTGCACTACCAGCTGCACTACCAGCAGCACTACCAGCTGCACTACCAGCTGCACTACCAGCTGCACTAAAAGCAGCACTACCAACTGCACTACAAACAGCACTACCAGCTGCACTTCCAGCTGCACTACCAGCTGAACCACCAGCAGCATTACCAGCTGCACTACCAGCAGCACAACAAGTAGCTCTACCAGCAGCACTACAAGCTGCACTATCCAGCAACACTACCAGCAGCACTACCAGCTGCACTGTCCAGCTTCACTACCTGCAGCACTACCAGCAGCATTACCAGCAGCACAACCAGCAGCACTACCAGCAGCACTACCAGCTGCACTATCCAGCTGCACTACCTGCAGCACTACCTGCATCACTGACAGTTGCAGTACCAGCTGCACTACCTGCAGCACTACCAGCTGCACTACCAGCTGCACTATCTGGAGCACTGCAAGCTGCTCTACCTGCAGCACTACCAGCTGCACTACCTGTAGCACTTCCAGCTGCATTACCTGCAGCACTACCAGCTGCACTACCAACTGCACTACCAGCTGAACTACCAGCTGCACTACCAGCTGCACTACCAGCTGCACTACCAGCTGAACTACCAACTGCACTAACAGTAGTACTACCAGCTACACTACCAGCTGCACTACCAGCTGCAATAACAGCAGTACTACCAACTGCACTATCAACAGCACTACCAGCTGCACTACCAGCTGCACTACCAGCTGCACTTCCAGCTGCACTACCAGCTGCACTACCAGCTGCAATACCAGCTGCACTACCAACTGCACTACCACTGAAATACCACGCACTACCAGCACACTACCAGCTGCACTACCAGCAGCACTCCCAATGCACTACCAACACACATACCAACTGCACTACCAGCTGCACTACCGGCTATTCTACCAGGTGCAATACCAGCTGCACTGCCAGCAGCACTACCATATGTACTATCAGCTGCACTACCAGCAGCACTACCAACTGCACTACCAACAGCTCTACCAGCTGCACTACCAGCTGCACTACCAGCTGGACTACCAGCTGCACTACCAGCTGCACTACCAGCAGCAATACCAGCTGCAGTACCAGCTGCACTACAAGCAGCACTACCAGCTGCACTAAGAGCTGCACTACTAGCTGAACCACCAGCAGTACTACCAGCTGCACTACCAGCTGAAATACCAGTTGCACTACCGGCAGCACTACCCGTAGCACCACCTGCAGCACTACCAGCTGCACTACCTGCAGTACTACCTGCATCACTGACAGTTGCATTACCAGCTGCACTACCTGCAGCACTACCTGCATCACTGACAGTTGCATTACCAGCTGCACTACCTGCAGCACTACCAGCTGCACTACCAACTGCACTATCTGGAGCACTACAAGCTGCTCTAAATCAGCACATCACTCCCCAACCGCCACACCGCAGCACTTCCAGCTGCACTCCCAGCACACTACAGCTAAACTACCTGCAACACAAACCGGCTCATTTCCCCGCTGCACTACCAGCTGCACACCAGCTCACTACCATGCCTAACCACTACTC
>NC_069447.1:886692-906907 GCF_026875155.1 Cherax quadricarinatus | reverse complement strand
GCACTACCACTGAAACCCCCTAACCAGCTCAATACCAGCCGCCCCCCCCCCAGCACTACCAGCGCACTCCCAGAGACCCAAGTGCACTACCAACAGCACTACCAACTGCACTACCAGCTGCACTACCGGCTATTCTACCAGGTGCAATACCAGCTGCACTACCAGCAGCACTACCAGATGTACTATCAGCTGCACTACCAGCAACACTACCAACTGCACTACCAACAGCTCTACCAGCTGCACTACCAGCTGCACTACCAGCTGGACTACCAGCTGCACTACCAGCTGCACTACCAGCAGCAATACCAGCTGCAGTACCAGCTGCACTACCAGCAGCACTACCAGCTGCACTAAGAGCTGCACTACCAGCTGCACTACCAGCTGCACTACCAGCAGCACTAACAACTGCACTACCAAGAGCACTACCAGCTGCACTACCAACTGCACTACTAGCTGAACCACCAGCAGTACTACGGCTGCACTACCAGCTGCGCTACCAGCTGCACTACCGGCAGCACTACCCGTAGCACTACCTGCATCACTACCAGCTGCACTACATGCAGTACTACCAACTGCACTACCTGCAGCACTACCAGCTGTACTACCTGCAGCACTACCAGCTGCACTACCAGCTGCACTACCAGCAGCACTACAAGCAACACTACCAGCTGCACTAACAGCAGCACTAACAGCAGCGCTAACAGCAGCACTACCAGCAGCACTACCAGCTGCACTACCAGCTGCACTACCATCTGCACTACCAGCAGCACTAGCAAATGCACTACAAACAGCACTACCAGCTGCACTTCCAGCTGCACTACCAGCTGAACCACAAGCAGCACTACCAGCTGCACTACCAGCAGCACTACCAGCAGCACTACCAGCTGCACTATCCAGCAACACTACCAGCAGCACTACCAGCTGCACTATCCAGCTTCACTACCTGCAGCACTACCAGCAGCATTACCAGCAGCACAACCAGCAGCACTACCAGCAGCACTACCAGCATCACTGACAGTTGCATTACCAGCTGCACTACCTGCAGCACTACCAGCTGCACTATCAGGAGCACTACAAGCTGCTCTACCTGCACCACTACCAGCTGCACTACCTGCAGCACTTCCAGCTGCATTACCTGCGGCACTACCAGCTGCACTACCTGCAGCACTACCGGCTGCATTTACCGCTGCACTACCAGCTGCACTACCAGCTGCACTACCAGCTGCACTACGAGTTGCACTACCAGCTGCACTACCTGCAGCACTTCCAGCTGCATTACCTGCAGCACTACCAGCTGCACTACCTGCAGCACTACCGGCTGCATTTCCCGCTGCACTACCAGCTGCACTATCACCAGCACTACCTGTAGCACTACCATCAGCACTACCAGCAGCATTACCAGCTGCACTACCTGCAGCACTAACAGCAGCGCAACCAGTAGCACTACCAGCAGCACTACCAGCAGCACTACCAGTTCAATACCAGCTGCACTACCTGCAGCACTACCTGCATCACTGACAGTTGCATTACTAGCTGCACTACCTGCAGCACTACCAGCTGCACTACCAGCTGCACTATCTGGAGCACTACAAGCTGCTCTACATGCAGCACTATCAGCTGCACTACCTGCAGCACTACCAGGTGCACTACCTTCAGCACTACCAGCTGCACTACCTGCAGCACTTCCAGCTGCACTACCTGCAGCACTACCAGCTGCACTACCTGCAGCTCTACCGGCTGCATATCCCGCTGCACTACCAGCTGCACTACCAGCTGTACTACCAGCTGCACTACCATCTGCACTACCAGTTGCACTACGTGCAGCACTACCAGCAGAATTACCAGCTGCACTACCTGCAGCACTACCAGCAGCACTACCAGCTGCACTGTCCAGCTTCACTACCTGCAGCACTACCAGCAGCATTACCAACAGCACAACCAGCAGCACTACCAACAGCACTACCAGCTGCACTATCCAGCTGCAGTACCTGCAGCACTACCTGCATCACTGACAGTTGCAGTACCAGCTGCACTACCTGCAGCACTACCAGCTGCACTACCAGCTACACTATCTGGAGCACTACAAGCTGCTCTACCTGCAGCACTAGCAGCTGCACTACCTGCAGCATTTCCAGCTGCATTACCTGCAGCACTACAAGCTACACTACCAACTGCACTACCAGCTGAACTACCAGCTGCACTACCAGCTGCACTAGCAGCTGCACTACCAGCTGCACTACCAACTGCACTACCAACTGCAATACCGGCTGCACTACCAGCTGCACTACCAGCAGCACTAACAGTAGTACTACCAGCTACACTACCAGCTGCGCTACCAGCTGCAATAACAGCAGTACTACCAACTGCACTATCAACAGCACTACCAGCTGCACTACCAGCTGCTCTACCAGCTGCACTTCCAGCTGCACTACCAGCTGCACTACCAGCTGCACTACCAGCTGCAGTACCAACCGCACTACCAGCTGCAATACCAGCTGCACTACCAGCAGCACTACCAGCTGCACTACCAGCAGCACTACCAAGTGCACTACCAACAGCACTACCAACTGCACTACCAGCTGCACTACCGGCTATTCTGCCAGGTGCAATACCAGCTGCACTACCAGCAGCACTACCAGATGTACTATCCGCTGCACTACCAGCAGCACTACCAACTGCACTACCAACAGCTCTACCAGCTGCACTACCAGCTGCACTACCAGCTTGACTACCAGCTGCACTACCAGCTGCACTACCAGCAGCAATACCAGCTGCAGTACCAGCTGCACTACCAGCAGCACTCCCAGCTGCACTAAGAGCTGCACTACCAGCTGCACTACCAGCTGCACTACCAGCAGCACTACCAACTGCACTACCAAGAACACTACCAGCTGCACTACCAACTGCACTACTAGCTGAACCACCAGCAGTACTACCAGCTGCACTACCTGCAGCAGTACCCGTAGCACTACCTGCAGCACTACCAGCTGCACTACCTGCAGTACTACCAGCTGCAATACCTGCAGCACTACCAGCTGCACTACCTGCAGCACTACCAGCATGACTACCAGCTGCACTACCAGCAGCACTACCAGCAGCACTACCAGCTGCTCTAACAGCAGCACTAACAGCAGCGCTAACAGCAGCACTACCAGCAGCACTACCAGCTTCACTACCAGCTGCACTACCAGCTGCACTACCAGCAGCACTAGCAACTGCACTACAAACAGCACTACCAGCTGCACTTCCAGCTGCACTACCAGCTGAACCACAAGCAGCACTACCAGCTGCACTACCAGGTGCACTATCCAGCAACACTACCAGCAGCACTACTAGCTGCACTATCCAGCTTCACTACCTGCAGCACTACCAGCAGCATTACCAGCAGCACAACCAGCAGCACTACCAGCAGCACTACCAGCATCACTGACAGTTGCATTACCAGCTGCACTACCTGCAGCACTACCAGCTGCACTATCTGTAGGGCTACAAGCTGCTCTACCTGCAGCACTACCAGCTGCACTACCTGCAGCACTTCAAGCTGCATTACCTGCGGCACTACCAGCTGCACTACCTGCAGCACTACCGGCTGCATTTCCCGCTGCACTACCAGCTGCACTACCAGCTGCACTACCAGCTGCACTAACAGTTGCACTACCAGCTGCACTACCTGCAGCACTTCCAGCTGCATTACCTGCAGCACTACCAGCTGCACTACCTGCAGCACTACCGGCTGCATTTCCCGCTGCACTACCAGCTGCACTACCACCAGCACTACCAGTAGCACTACCAGCAGCACTACCAGCAGCATTACCAGCTGCACTACCTGCAGCACTAACAGCAGCGGCAAACAGTAGCACTACCAGCAGCACTACCAGCAGCACTACCAGTTCACTACCACTGCACTCCCTGCACACTACCTGCATCACTGACAGTTGCATTACCAGCTAAAATACCTGCAGCACAAACCAGCTGCACTACCAGCTGCACTATCTGGAGCACTACAACTGCTCTACCTGCAGCACTATCAGCTGCACTACCGCAGCACTTCCAGGTGCACTCCCTTCAGCACTATCAGCTGCACTACCTGCAGCACTTCCAGCTGCACAACCTGCACACTACCAGCTGCACAAACCTGCAGCCTACCGGGCTGCATTTCCCGCTGCACTACCAGCTGCAACTACCAAAGCTGCACTACCAGCTGCACTACCATCTGCACTACCAGTTGCACTACGTGCAGCACTACCAGCAGCATTACCAGCTGCACTACCTGCAGCACTACCAGCAGCAGAACCAGCAGCACTAGCAGCAGAACTACCAGCTGCACTATCCAGCTGCGCTACCTGCAGCACTACTAGTTGCACTACCAGCTGCACTACCTACAGCACTACCAGCTGCACTACCAGCTGCACTACCAGCTACGCTACCAGCTGCACTACCAGCAGCACTACCAGCTGCACAACCAGCTGCGCTAACAGCAGCACTACCAACTGCACTATCAACAGCACTACCAGCTACACTACCAGCTGCACTACCAGCTGCACTACCAGAAGCACTACCAGCAGCACTACCAACAGCACTACCAGCTGCACTACCAGCTACACTATCAGCTCCACTACCAGTTACACTACCAGCTGCACTACCAACTGCACAACCAACTGCACTACCAGCTGCAATACAAGCAGCACTACCAGCTGCACTACCAGTTGCACTACCAGCAGCACTACCAGCTGCACTACCAGCTGCACTACCAGAAGCACTACCAGCAGCAATACCAACAGCACTGCCAGCTGCACTACCAGCTACACTTTCAGCTCCACTACCAGTTACACTACGAGCTGCACTACCAACTGCACAACCAACTGCACTACCAGCTGCACTACAAGCAGCACTACCAGCTGCACTACCAGCTGCACTACCAGCAGCACTACCAGCTGCACTACCAGCTGCAATACTTGCTGCACTACCAGCAGCACTACCAACTGCACTACAAGCAGCACTACTAGCTGCACTACCAGCAGCACTACTAGCTGCACTACCAGCTGCAATACTTGCTGCACTACCAGCAGCACTACCAACTGCACTACAAACAGCACTACCAGCTGCACTTCCAGCTGCACTACCAGCTGAACCACCAGCAGCACTACCAGCTGCACTACTAGTTGCACTACCAGCTGCATTGCCAGCTGCACTACCTGAAGCACTATCAGCTTCACTTCTTGCAGCACCACCAACTGCACTACCAACAGCACTACCAGCTGCACTAGCAGCTGCAGTACCAGGTGTTCTACTAGCTGCACTACCTGCAGCACTTCCAGCTGCACTACCTGCAGCACTATCAGCTGCACTACCTGCAGCACTACCAGCAGCACTACCAGCAGTATTACCAGCTGCACTATCAGCAGCACTACCAACTGCACTATCAGCTCCACTACGAGCAGCACTACCAGCAGCACTACCAGCAGCACTACCAGCTGCACTATCAGCAGCACTACAAACTGCACTATCAGCAGCACTACCAGCTGCGCTACCAGCAGCACTAGCAGCAGCATTACCAGCTGCACCACCAGCAATACTACCAACAGCACGACCAGCTGCACTATCAGCAGCACTACCAGCAGCACTACTAGCTGCACTACCTGCAGCACTACCAGCAGCATTGCCAGCTGCACCACCAGCAATACTACCAACAGCACTACCAGCTGCACTATCAGCAACACTACCAGGTGCACTACCAGCTGCACTATCAGCAGCACTACCAGCAGCACTACTAGCAGCACTAGCGCTGCACTTCCAGCTGCACCACTGGTGCTGTTTGACTAAATCAACACAGCTTAAAGCGAAGCATTGGTGCTCATTATAATTTTTTTGGCGGAAAAAGAGTAATAGTAGTTTGTAATGTGTTAAATTTCCATGGAGCGGAGAAGTGTCGATGTTGTCTTACTAAAGATGGTTCATATATCTGGTTCACTGGTTGGTTAGTACCAGTCTTGGATACCGGCTTCACCACCCCCTCCCCCCCCCCCTCCCCTCCCCCCCCCCCTCCCCCTCCCCTCCCCCCCTCCCCTCCCCCCCCTCCCCGTCCCGTGACTTAGAACATTTTTCAGGGGAAATGTTCAGAATGACACATATATGTGAGAGTACGAGTGTATGACACATGTGTGTGAGAGTACGAGTGTATGACACATGTGTGTGAGAGTACGAGTGTATGACACATGTGTGTGAGAGTACGAGTGTATGACACATGTGTGTGTGAGAGTACGAGTGTATGACACATGTGTGTGAGAGTACGAGTGTATGACACATGTGTGTGAGAGTACCAGTGTATGACACATGTGTGTGAGAGTACCAGTGTATGACACATGTGTGTGAGAGTACCAGTGTATGACACATGTGTGTGAGAGTACCAGTGTATGACACATGTGTGTGAGAGTACCAGTGTATGACACATGTGTGTGAGAGTACCAGTGTATGACACATGTATGTGAGAGTACCAGAGTATGACACATATATGTGAGAGTACCAGTGTATGACACATATATGTGAGAGTACCAGTGTATGACACATATATGTGAGAGTACCAGTGTATGACACATATATGTGAGAGTGCCAGAGTATGACATATATGTGAGAGTACCAGTGTATGACACATATATGTGAGAGTGCCAGAGTATGACATATATGTGAGAGTACCAGTGTATGACACATATATGTGAGAGTACCAGTGTATGACACATATATGTGAGAGTACCAGTGTATGACACATATATGTGAGAGTACCAGTGTATGACACATGTATGTGATAATAGCAGAGTATGACACATATATGTGAAAGTACCAGTGTATGACACATATGTGTGAGAGTACCAGTGTATGACACATATATGTGAGAGTATCAGTGTATGACACATATATGTGAGAGTACCAGTGTATGACACATGTATGTGATAATAGCAGGGTATGACACATATATGTGAAAGTACCAGTGTATGACACATATGTGTGAGAGTACCAGTGTATGATACATATATGTGAGAGTACCAGTGTATGACACATATATGTGAGAGTACCAGTGTATGACACATATATGTGAGAGTACCAGTGTATGACACATATATGTGAGAGTACCAGAGTATGACACATATATGTGAGAGTACCAGTGTATGACACATATATGTGAGAGTACCAGTGTATGACACATATATGAGATAATAGCAGAGTATGACACATATATGTGAAACTACCAGTGTATGACGCATATATGAGAGTACCAATGTAGGACAAATATATGTAATAATAGCAGAATATGACACATATTTGTGAGAGTACCAGTGCATGACACATATGTGTGAGAGTACCAGTGTATGACACATATATGTGAGAGTACCAGTGTATGACACATATGTTTGAGAGTACCAATGTATGACACATATATGTGAGAGTACCAGTGTATGACACATATATGTGAGAGTACCAGTGTATGACACATATATGTGAGAGTACCAGAGTATGACACATATATGTGAGAGTACCAGTGTATGACACATATATGTGAGAGTACCAGTGTATGACACATATGTGTGAGAGTACCAGTGTATGACACATATATGTGAGAGTACCAGTGTATGACACATATATGTGAGAGTACCAGTGTGTGACACACATATGTGAGAGTACCAGTGTATGACACATATATGTGAGAATACCAGAGTATGACACATACATGTGAGAGTACCAGTGTATGACACATATATATATGAGAGTACCAGTGTATGACACATATATGTGATAATAGCAGAGTATGACACATATATGTGAAAGTACCAGTGTATGACGCATATGTGAGAGTACCAATGTAGGACAAATATATGTGATGATAGCAGAATATGACACATATGTGTGAGAGTACCAGTGCATGACACATATGTGTGAGAGTACCAGTGTATGACACATATATGTGAGAGTACCGGTGTATGACACATATGTTTGAGAGTACCAGTGTATGACACATATATGTGAGAGTACCAGTGTATGACACATATATGTGAGAGTACCAGTGTATGACACATATATGTGAGAGTACCAGAGTATGACACATATGTGTGAGAGTACCAGTGTATGACACATATATGTGATAATAGCAGAGTATGACACATATATGTGAGAGTACCAGTGTATGACACATATATGTGAGAGTACCAGTGTGTGACACATATATGTGAGAGTACCAGTGTATGACACATAAGTGAGAGTACCAGTGTATGACACATGTGTGAGAGAGTACCAGTGTATGACACATATATGTGATAATAGCAGAGTATGACACATATATGTGAGAGTACCAGTGTATGACATATATATGTGAGAGTACCAGTGTATGACACATATATGTGAGAGTACCAGTGTATAACACATATGTGTGAGAGTACCAGTGTATGACACATATATGTGATAATAGCAGGGTATGACACATATATATGAGAGTACCAGTGTATGACACATATATGTGAGAGTACCAGTGTATGACTCATATATGTGAGAGTACCAGTGTATGACACATATGTGTGAGAGTACCAGTGTATGACACATATATGTGATAATAGCAGAGTATGACACATATATGTGAGAGTACCAGTGTATGACACATATATGTGAGAGTACCAGTGTATGACACATACATGTGAGAGTACCAGTGTATGACACATATGTGAGAGTACCAGTGTTTGACACATATATGTGAGAGTACCAGTGTATGACACATATATGTGAGAGTACCAGTGTATGACACATATGTGTGAGAGTACCAGTGTATGACACATATGTGTGAGAGTACCAGTGTATGACACATATATGTGATAATAGCAGAGTATGACACATATATGTGAGAGTACCAGTGTATGACACATATGTGTGAGAGTACTAGTGTATGACACATATATGTGATAATAGCAGAGTATGACACATATATGTGAGAGTACCAGTGTATGACACATATATGTGAGAGTACCAGTGTATGACACATATATATGAGAGTACCAGTGTATGACACATATATGTGAGAGTACCAGTGTATGACTCATATATGTGAGAGTACCAGTGTATGACACATATATGTGAGAGTACCAGTGTATGAAACATATGTGTGAGAGTACCAGTGTATGACACATATATGTGATAATAGCAGAGTATGACACATATATGTGAGAGTACCAGTGTATGACACATATATGTGAGAGTACCAGTGTATGACACATACATGTGAGAGTACCAGTGTATGACACATATGTGAGAGTACCAGTGTATGACACATATATGTGAGAGTACCAGTGTATGACACATATATGTGAGAGTACCAGTGTATGACACATATATGTGAGAGTACCAGTGTATGACACATATATGTGAGAGTACCAGTGTATGACACATATATGTGAGAGTACCAGTGTATGACACATATGTGTGAGAGTACCAGTGTATGACACATATATGTGATAATAGCAGGGTATGACACATATATGTGAGAGTACCAGTGTATGACACATATGTGACAGTACCAGTATATGACACATATATGTGAGAGTACCAATGTATGACACATATATGTGAGAGTACCAGTGTATGACACATATATGTGAGAGTACCAGTGTATGACACATATATGTGAGAGTACCAGTGTATGACACATATATGTGAGAGTACCAGTGTATGACACATATATGTGAGAGTACCAGTGTATGACACATATATGTGAGAGTACCAGTGTATGACACATATATGTGAGAGTACCAGTGTACGACACATATGTGTGAGAGTACCAGTGTATGACACATATATGTGATAATAGCAGAGTATGACACATATATGTGAGAGTACCAGTGTATGACACATATATGTGAGAGTACCAGTGTATGACACATATGTGTGAGAGTACCAGTGTATGACACATATATTTGATAATAGCAGAGTATGACACATATATGTGAGAGTACCAGTGTATGACACATATATGTGAGAGTACCAGTGCATGACACATATATGTGAGAGTACCAGTGTATGACACATATATGTGAGAGTACCAGTGTATGACACATATATGTGAGAGTACCAGTGTATGACACATATATGTGAGAGTACCAGTGTATGACACATATGTGTGAGAGTACCAGTGTATGACACATATATGTGATAATAGCAGAGTATGACACACATATAAGTGAGAGTACCAGTGTATGACACATATATGTGAGAGTACCAGTGTATGACACATATATGTGAGAGTACCAGTGTATGACACATATATGTGAGAGTACCAGTGTATGACACATATATGTGATAATAGCAGAGTATGACACATATATGTGAGAGTACCAGTGTATGACACATATATGTGATAATAGCAGAGTATGACACATATATGTGAGAGTACCAGTGTATGACACATATATGTGATAATAGCAGAGTAAGACACATATATGTGAGAGTACCAGTGTATGACACATATATGTGATAATAGCAGAGTATGACACATATATGTGAGAGTACCAGTGTATGACACATATATGTGATAATAGCAGAGTATGACACATATATGTGAGAGTAGCAGTGTATGACACATATATGTGATAATAGCAGAGTATGACACATATATGTGAGAGTACCAGTGTATGACACATATATGTGATAATAGCAGAGTATGACACATATATGTGAGAGTACCAGTGTATGACACATATATGTGATAATAGCAGAGTATGACACATGTATGTGAGAGTACCAGTGTATGACACATATATGTGATAATAGCAGAGTATGACACATATATGTGAGAGTACCAGTGTATGACACATATATGTGATAATAGCAGAGTATGACACTATATGTGATAATAGCAGAGTATGACACATATATGTGAGAGTACCAGTGTATGACACATATATGTGATAATAGCAGAGTATGACACATATATGTGAGAGTACAGTGTATGACACATATATGTGATAATAGCAGAGTATGACACATATATGTGAGAGTACCAGTGTATGACACATATATGTGATAATTAGCAGAGTATGACACATATATGTGAGAGTACCAGTGTATGACACATATATGTGATAATAGCAGAGATGACACATATATGTGAGAGTACCAGTGTATGACACATATATGTGATAATAGCAGAGTAAGACACATATATGTGAGAGTACCAGAGTATGACACATATATGTGATAATAGCAGAGTATGACACATATATGTGAGAGTACCAGTGTATGACACATATATGTGATAATAGCAGAGTAAGACACATATATGTGAGAGTACCAGTGTATGACACATATATGTGATAATAGCAGAGTATGACACATATATGTGAGAGTACCAGTGTATGACACATATATGTGATAATAGCAGAGTATGACACATATATGTGAGAGTACCAGTGTATGACACATATATGTGATAATAGCAGAGTAAGACACATATATGTGAGAGTACCAGTGTATGACACATATATGTGATAATAGCAGAGTATGACACATATATGTGAGAGTACCAGTGTATGACACATATATTGATAATAGCAGAGTATGACACATATATGTGAGAGTACCAGTGTATGACACATATATGTGATAATAGCAGAGTATGACACATATATGTGAGTAGTACCAGTGTATGACACATATATGTGATAATAGCAGAGTATGACACATATATGTGAGAGTACCAGTGTATGACACATATATGTGATAATAGCAGAGTATGACACATATATGTGGAGTACCAGTGTATGACACATATATGTGATAATAGCAGAGTATGACACATATATGTGAGAGTACCAGTGTATGACACATATATGTGATAATAGCAGAGTAAGACACATATATGTGAGAGTACCAGGTATGACACATATATGTGATAATAGCAGAGTATGACACATATATGTGAGAGTACCAGTGTATGACACATATATGTGATAATAGCAGAGTATGACACATATATGTGAGAGTACCAGTGTATGACACATATATGTGATAATAGCAGAGTATGACACATATATGTGAGAGTACCAGTGTATGACACATATATGTGATAATAGCAGAGTAAGACACATATATGTGAGAGTACCAGTGTATGACACATATATGTGATAATAGCAGAGTATGACACATATATGTGAGAGTACCAGTGTATGACACATATATGTGATAATAGCAGAGTATGACACATATATGTGAGAGTACCAGTGTATGACACATATATGTGATAATAGCAGAGTATGACACATATATGTGAGAGTACCAGTGTATGACACATATATGTGATAATAGCAGAGTATGACACATATATGTGAGAGTACCAGTGTATGACACATATATGTGATAATAGCAGAGTATGACACATATATGTGAGAGTACCAGTGTATGACACATATATGTGATAATAGCAGAGTATGACACATATATGTGAGAGTACCAGTGTATGACACATATATGTGATAATAGCAGAGTATGACACATATATGTGAGAGTACCAGTGTATGACACATATATGTGATAATAGCAGAGTAAGACACATATATGTGAGAGTACCAGTGATGACACATATATGTGATAATAGCAGAGTATGACACATATATGTGAGAGTACCAGTGTATGACACATATATGTGATAATAGCAGAGTATGACACATATATGTGAGAGTACCATGTGTATGACACATATATGTGATAATAGCAGAGTATGACACATATATGTGAGAGTACCAGTTGTATGACACATATATGTGATAATAGCAGAGTAAGACACATATATGTGAGAGTACCAGTGTATGACACATATATGTGATAATAGCAGAGTATGACACATATATGTGAGAGTACCAGTGTATGACACATATATGTGATAATAGCAGAGTATGACACATATATGTGAGAGTACCAGTGTATGACACATATATGTGATAATAGCAGAGTATGACACATATATGTGAGAGTACCAGTGTATGACACATATATGTGATAATAGCAGAGTATGACACATATATGTGAGAGTACCAGTGTATGACACATATATGTGATAATAGCAGAGTATGACACATATATGTGAGAGTACCAGTGTATGACACATATATGTGATAATAGCAGAGTATGACACATATATGTGAGAGTACCAGTGTATGACACATATATGTGATAATAGCAGAGTATGACACATATATGTGAGAGTACCAGTGTATGACACATATATGTGATAATAGCAGAGTATGACACATATATGTGAGAGTACCAGTGTATGACACATATATGTGATAATAGCAGAGTATGACACAGATCTAGTCAAACTCAGGTATTAAATTACTGCTCGTAACTAATTAATGAATTAACAAAATGAGACGTTGGTGAACCTCTACACATGATCATACAACATAACCCTAATAAAACTATCAATCAGGCAACATTCCCATGCAGTTTAATGATCAACTTATCGCTTGCAACATAGTAACACTCATCTACAATGGACAACATAAACAATGAAAATTATATCAATCGGGAACAACAGTAAACATATAAATGCACGAGGGAGGGTTTGAACCCATGGCAGGTGAGTCTTATAGCTCACAGGCCAGTGCGTTAACAACTGGGCCAGCTACCTCCAGTAACACTCAGCTAACTAGGCATATTTCTATACATCATAGGGAGGTTAGCATGGGCCACCACTGTGACCAGAAATACAGTTCTTTACAGACGAATCTCACACCAGTGTGGCTGCGTAGTGCTCTAGCTCAAGTCCCTTCAAAGCTGCCATCGTGACAACAGTGAACAAACTTTAAAACTCGTACTTAAATCTGAAAGCACAGCAAGAAATTTCACTAAGGTAAACGGAAGATTACATAACTATCTTCAGTACCATCCTTAATGATGCCACAACAGTAAGAGATATCAACATAAAAATAAAACTTGGGTGACCATTGGTTGCAACCAGACAGTCACATTCAGTGACTAACAACGACAGTGAACCCTGGGTGACCACTGGTTACAACCAGACAGTCACATTCAGTGACTAACAACGACAGTGAACCCTGGGTGACCACTGGTTGCAACCAGACAGTCACATTCAGTGACTAACAAACGACAGTGAACCCTGGGTGACCACTGGTTGCAACCAGACAGTCACATTCAGTGACTAACAACGACAGTGAACCCTGGGTGACCACTGGTTGCAACCAGACAGTCACATTCAGTGACTAACAACGACAGTGAACCCTGGGTGACCACTGGTTGCAACCAGACAGTCACATTCAGTGACTAACAATGACAATGAACCCTGGGTGACCACAGGTTGCAACCAGACAGTCACATTCAGTGACTAACAATGACAATGAACCCTGGGTGACCATTGGTTGCAACCAGACAGTAACATTCAGTGACTAACAATGACAATGAACCCTGGGTGACCACTGGTTGCAACCAGACAGTCACATTCAGTGACTAACAATGACAATGAACCCTGGGTGACCACTGGTTGCAACAAGACAGTAACATTCAGTGACTAACAATGACAATGAACCCTGGGTGACCACTGGTTGCAACCAGACAGTCACATTCAGTGACTAACAACGACAGTGAACCCTGGGTGACCACTGGTTGCAACCAGACAGTCACATTCAGTGACTAACAATGACAATGAACCCTGGGTTTACCACTGGTTGCAACCAGACAGTCACATTCAGTGACTAACAATGACAATGAACCCTGGGTGACCACTGGTTGCAACCAGACAGTCACATTCAGTGACTAACAATGACAATGAACCCTGGGTGACCACTAGTTGCAACCAGTCATATTCAGTGACTAACAACGACAGTGAACCCTGGGTAACCACTGGTTGCAACCAGACAGTCACATTCAGTGACTAACAATGACAGTGAACCCTGGGTAACCACTGGTTGCAACCAGACAGTCACATTCAGTGACTAACAATGACAATGAACCCGGGGTGACCACTGGTTGTAACCAGACAGTCACATTCAGTGACTAACAATGACAATGAACCCTGGGTGACCACTGGTTGCAGCCAGACAGTCACATTCAGTGACTAACAACGACAGTGAATCCTGGGTAACCACTGGTTGCAACCAGACAGTCACATTCAGTTTCTAACAATGACAATGAACTCTGGGTGACCACTGGTTGCAACCAGACAGTCACAGTCAGTGATTAACAGCGACAATGGACCCTGGGTGGCCACTGGTTGCAGCCGCAGTCAGAGCCAGTGATTAACAACGACAGTGGATCCTGGGTGACCACTGGTTGCAACGAGACAGTCACATTCAGTGACTACAACGACAGTGAACCCTAGGTAATCACTGGTTGCAACCAGACAGTTACATTCAGTGACTAACAATGACAGTGAACCCGGGGTGACCACTGGTTGCAACCAGACAGTCACAATCAGTGGCTAACAATGACAGTGAACCCTGGGTGACCACTGGTTGCAACCAGACAGTCGCATTTAATGACTAACAACAACAGTGAACCCTAGGTAATCACTGGTTGCAACCAGACAGTTACATTCAGTGACTAACAACGACAGTTAACCTTGGATGACCACTGGTTGCAACCAGACAGTCACATTCATGACTAACAACGACAGTGAACCTTAGGTGACCACTGGTTGCAACCAGACAGTTCACATTCAGTGACTGACAATGACAGTGAACCCTGGGTGACCACTGGTTGCAACCAGACAGTCACATTCATGACTAACAACGACAGTGAACCTTAGGTGACCACTGGTTGCAACCAGACAGTTCACATTCAGTGACTGACAATGACAGTGAACCCTGGGTGGCCACTGGTTGCAACCGCAGCCAGAGTCAGTGATTAACAACGACAGTGGATCCTGGGTGGCCACTGGTTGCAACCAGACAGTCACAGTCAGTGATTAACAGCGACAGTGGACCCTGGGTGGCCACTGGTTGCAACCAGTCACATTCAATGACTAACTCTTGCGGAAGCTGAGAGTAAGCAGTATGCAGCATTCTTTAATGAATTTCACAGACTAAGACATCTAACCCAGAAAACAAAATACAATGTACACAGAAAAACTGCTTTTGTTCTGAAATTAAACAAAAACAGTAATCATAGAAGGCTCTGGCAACCACCAGCACTGAATATATATATATATATATATATATATATATATATATATATATATATATATATATATATATATATATATATATATATATAATATAGTATATATATATATATATATATATATATATATATATATATATATATATATATATATATATATATATATTATAACCACGAACGGGTGATACTGATCAATAAGAACATTTCACTAGCCAAGGATTAGAACCCATGTTGTACTGGCCTGCCTCATGGTGAACGAGAACCACAGGGACCAAACAGGAAGGAGAGTGAAATTAGCTTAGAAGCACCCACAACACCGAATGTCCTCGGATAGCGGTAAAACAGCTAACTTTGCTGGCTGCTCCATTCTTGTAGGAATTGGGTGGTCCTGTGGTTTAAAGCGTTATGTGGTTCTCGTTCACCATGAGGCGGGCCAGTGCAACATGGGTTCGAATCCTTGGCTGGTGCAGTGTTGTTACTGATATATATATATATATATATATATATATATATATATATATATATATATATATATATATATATATATATATATATATATATATATGCAAGGAATTCTCGAGAGCAGGCGAAATATACACAAACACTGATCTCTGGCTGAAGAGAATCGAACCTACGAACCTTAGGACAAGGTACGCGGTGCTTTACCAATCTACCCACACTGGACAATACCTTGGTGTGAAGCTTGCGCTACACGTTTGATCCAAGGCAGCCAGCTTTCAGGGAGAAGGCTTACAGCTTTTCATCTCATCCCCTGCATGCATCAGCCTTACTAGAGATTTTAACAATATATATATATATATATGTGTGTGTGTGTGTGTGTGTGTGTGTGTTTACTCACCTAGTTGTACTCACCTAGTTGAGGTTGCAGGGGTCGAGTCCAAGCTCCTGGCCCAGCCTCTTCACTGGTCGATACTAGGTCACTCTCCCTGAACCGTGAGCTTTATCATACCTCTGCTTAAAGCTATGTATGGATCCTGCCTCCACTGCATCGCTTCCCAAACTATTCCACTTCCTGACTACTCAGTGGCTGAAGAAATACTTCCTAACATCCCTGTGATTCTTCTGTGTCTTCAACTTCCAACTGTGTCCCCTTGTTGCTGTGTCCCATCTCTGGAACATCCTGTCTTTGTCCACCTTGTCAATTCCTCTCAGTATTATGTATGTCGTTATCATGTCCCCCCTATCGCTCCTGTCCTCCAGTGTCGTCAGCTTGATTTTCCTTAACCTCTTTTCGTAGGACATACCTCTTAGCTCTGGGACTAGTCTTGTTGCAAACCTTAGCACTTTCTCTAGCTTCTTTACGTGCTTGGCTAGGTGTGGGTTCCAAACTGGTGCCGCATACTCCAATATGGGCCTAACGTACACGGTGTACAGGGTCCTGAATGATTCCTTATTAAAATGTCGGAATGCTGTTCTGAGGTTTGCTAGGCGCCCATATGCTGCAGCAGTTATTTGGTTGATATACGCTTCAGGAGATGTGCCTGGTGTTATACTCACTTCAAGATCTTTTTCCTTGAGTGAGGTTTGTAGTCTCTGGCCCCCTAGACTGTATTCCGTCTGCGGTCTTCTTTGCCCTTCCCCAGTCTTCATAACTTTGCACTTGGTGGGGTTGAACTCCAGGAGCCAATTGCTGGACCAGGTCTGCAGCCTGTTCAGATCCCTTTGTAGTTCTGCCTGGTCTTCGATCGAATGAATTCCTCTCATCAACTTCACGTCATCTGCAAACAGGGACACTTCGGAGTCTATTCCTTCCGTCATGTCGTTCACAAATATCAGAAATGGCACTGGTCCTAGGACTGACCCCTGTGGGACCCCGCTGGTCACAGGTACCCACTCTGACACCTCGCCACGTACCATGACTCGCTGCTGTCTTCCTGACAAATATTCCCTGATCCATTGTAGTGCCTTCCCTGTTATCCCTGCTTGGTCCTCCAGTTTTTGCACCAATCTCTTGTGTGGAACTGTGTCAAACGCTTTCTTGCAGTCCAAGAAAATGCAATCCACCCACCCCTCTCTCTCTTGTCTTACTGCTGTGTGTGTGTGTGTGTGTGTGTGTGTGTATACTCACCTATTTGTACTCACCTATTTGTGGTTGCAGTGGTCGATTCATAGCTCCTGGCCCCGCCTCTTCGCTGATTGCTACTAGGTCCTCTCTCTCCCTGCCCCATGAGCTTTATCATACCTCGCCTAAAAACTATGTATGGTTCCCGCCTCCACTACGTCACTTTCTAGGCTATTCCACGGCCTGACTACTCTATGACTGAAGAAATACTTCCTAACATCCCTTTGATTCATCTGAGTCTTCAACTTCCAATTGTGACCTCTTGTGTCTGTGTCCCATCTCTGGAACATCCCGTCTTTGTCCACCTCGTCTATTCCGCGCAGTATTTTATATGTCGTTATCATGTCTCCCCTGACCCTCCTGTCCCCCAGTGTCGTCAGGCCGATTTCCCTCAACCTTTCTTCGTAGGACAATCCCCGTAGCTCTGGGACTAGTCTTGTTGCAAACCTTTGCACTTTCTCTAATTTCTTGACGTGCTTGACTAGGTGTGGATTCCAAACTGGTGCTGTGTGTGTGTGTGTGTGTGTGTGTGTGTGTGTGTGTGTGTGTGTGTGTGTGTGTGTGTGTGTGTCAATTAACAAGAACTCATTTAAAATTAAGTCCTTTCTAAAATTTTCTCTTATACATTTAAAGATATATTTTTTTAATTTACGTAAATGAATAAATTAATAATTTTGTACCAAAAGAACCTTAGAAAACTTACCGAACCTTATAACAAGCGCAGTTTAATTTAGCCTAATCCAAGTAAATATATTTTAGATAAGTTTACCTTAATTTAATAATAATAAAAAAAACAATGAAATACATTATTTTCGTTACGTTCAAAATGATTTTTGCGAAATTATTTCATACACAAATTTTTGCTTGCCCTATTCGGCAAGAAGAGCGTTGGTATTTAACCCAAAATCACAAGTTTTACCTATTCGTCATGACATATACTATATATAATTCCAATTTTAGGGATTAAAACATTCTAGTTCAGTCGACAGGCTTCAAACCCCAGTAACTAATAAATCAACATAATGCTGGGAATGTTAGAATATATACGCGGGAAGGTGTGTAATGTCTTAGTGAATATATGTATACCGAGAGATGAGTATCGAAGAAAAGAGGACAAGTTTACTTCCATTCCGCTTGTTAGGTATTTAAGTATGTTTAGTTGTTGAATATGTTATATAACATTCTTAAGCTGAGTTAAGAGCACTGTACATGATGATGAGTTAAGAGCACTGTACATGATGATGAGTTAAGAGCACTGTACATTATGCTGAGTTAAGAGCACTGTACATGATGATGAGTTAAGAGCACTGTACATGATGATGAGTTAAGAGCACTGTACATGATGATGAGTTAAGAGCACTGTACATGATGATGAGTTAAGAGCACTGTACATGATGATGAGTTAAGAGCACTGTACATGATGATGAGTTAAGAGCACTGTACATGATGATGAGTTAAGAGCACTGTACATCATGCTGAGTTAAGAGCACTGTACATCATGCTGAGTTAAGAGCACTGTACATGATGATGACTTAAGAGCACTGTACATAATGCTGAGTTAAGAGCACTGTACATGATGCTGAGTTAAGAGCACTGTACATGATGCTGAGTTAAGAGCACTGTACATGATGATGAGTTAAGAGCACTGTACATCATGCTGAGTTAAGAGCACTGTACATTATGCTGAGTTAAGAGCACTGTACATTATGCTGAGTTAAGAGCACTGTACATTATGCTGAGTTAAGAGCACTGTACATTATGCTGAGTTAAGAGCACAGTACATTATGCTGAGTTAAGAGCACTGTACATTATGCTGAGTTAAGAGCACAGTACATTATGCTGAGTTAAGAGCACTGTACATTATGCTGAGTTAAGAGCACTGTACATTATGCTGAGTTAAGAGCACTGTACATGATGCTGAGTTAAGAGCACTGCACATCATGCTGAGTTAAGAGCACTGTACAT
>NC_069447.1:776177-886192 GCF_026875155.1 Cherax quadricarinatus | reverse complement strand
GGTGTCACTAACCTTAAGAGACCATACAGTAGTGTCAGGGGCCGGACTGCTCAATGCCTCCCAGCTACATAAGGGGGATTACCAACAGACCCCTGGCAGTCTTCAAGTGGCACTGGACAAGCACCTAAAGTCGGTTCCTGACCACCCGGGCTGTGGCTCGTACGTTGGTTTGCGTGCAGCCAGCAGTAAGAGCCTTGTTGATCAGGCTCTGATCCACCAGGAGGCCTAGTCACAGACCGGGCCGCGGGGCGTTGACCCCGGAACTCTCTCCAGTTAAACCCCAGGTACTCCCTCTTTGAAGGCATACAGCTTACCCAAATTTATCAGTTCTATCATGCATCTGAAGACCAATGTGAGATGGAATCCACAGCATATGCACTCTGACTCCACTGTCCACAATTTACCATACTTATGTCTGGCTTCTGACACAAGCATGCACAATTTTACTTAATGATTTTGAGAGCATTTATGGATGACAGAGAATCAGTTCCCAATTAAAATGTAACTTAGATACATGGACGCATTTGAGTGCAAGGATAGGGGCAAACAGTTCTGTTGAAGGGTTTAGAGGCCCCAGTTATTGTTTGCGTGTTCCAATTTCTTTTATGAGAACCATCACTCTGTACGACAACAGCAGCACTACCACCTGCACCATTGAACTGGTGAACAGAACATCAACGTAAATAATTTGTGAAAGAGTGTTGGTGTGTGACTAATTTATCAATACAGCTTAAGGCATCATGTTTGGCTTTGGTTGTGATTTAAGAAGAGTTTTGGGGGGAAATGGAGGAATTGTAGTTTGGAATGGGGTAATATCCCATGGAGGCAGGGAAGGGGTCTTGTTGCTAACTTAAACATGATCATGTGCTGGTCATGCGGAGGTCGGTTCCCAGTTTTTTCGATCCATCTGGAAGGATGTTCACCAGTGCTGAGGAAATTTTGGGAGGGTTCTGTGCAGGGGTTTGAATGGGGCAAACCTAAGCAATTGACCCAATAAGGATATTTCTTTCAGTAACACTATCTCTAATGCTTGGAATATTAAGTTCTTTCCGCATATTTAAATTTTTGGCAGTACGAGGGCATCCTAGGATGATCCTCTGCTTCGTTTTGCAGTTTTTCCCCACCCCTCCAAGCTTCCAGTCGACAGGGAGTGCAAGTAGTGGGCCGCATAATAAACCCAATGATCTATAAGCAAGATACATCATTTTCACTTTTTTAACATTAGCTCCATCCCTGGGATGAAAACCTGCACAACTCTAAGTACTCTTAGTCTTTCTTTGTATTGGCGACAAAGTTCGTTACAACAGGTCCAAGTAGTGGAACCTCAAAGCCTAGATACCTGTATTGCTTACATATTCTAGAAGAGAACCCATCATGCAACTGGATCTGACGGAACTGTGCCTCTCTGTCGAGGAGGACGCCTGTTGAGTTTTCTTTGTTTTATCCCCTGAGATTATTAACCCATGTCCCGACACGAGGCTAATACATGATTAAGAATGTTTTGGGTGTTGGAGAATCCGGTGGTGTGAATCATATATATCTCAGCAAAACTAACCATATAATGATGGGGCTGGCTAGGCATAGCATTTAAGTAGGGCATTAATCAGAATATTGAAAAGGGTGGGGACTAAAGCCATCTCCCCGTGGGGTTCCTAATTCAAATCTTTAGTTACACCTTCTATGTCCCTGGAACAACACAAGACTTTCTGTTGGACAGTTAACCTTAATCCAGAGGAGAAGCCATCCTCCAACATCCATTCTGGCAAGTTCACTAATGATTGCATGTCGGTTGGCTACATCAAAGCTGATTTTTAAGGGCAAGGGAAAGGGAGTGTATGGCTGTCAGTGTGCAGAGTGAGAAAAGGGGGTAATGCAATGAGCCACTCCTTTCCCTGCATGAAGCCAAAGGGACGGGCGGGGGTGACAAGAATTGCTTAAATTCTGTGCAAAGACGATTAAGCATCATCCTTTCGAATGTTTTACACAAGCAGCTTGTAAGGGATATTGGGCGAAATGAGTTTTGTTGATTAGGCTTCGGAATGGGAATAATGAGGCTGTTGGTCCATGATTTAGGGGCTCCCCAGTGACATAGCTTCATGTTATATAATTCAAGTATGGATTACCTGGTACTCGACACAGCAATCTGAGTATGTTGTAAGTAATACCATCCTCACCAGGCGACGCAGAGTTGCCCTTAGTTAGTGCTGCATCAAGTTCATAATTAGTGAAAGGAATGTTTCAGTCATCTGCCTTGCTGAGCATAAAGCAAAACAAGTCTCTCCCTTGCATCATATTTGTCCATTAATTTTGCCTGTGTGATACTAGGAAGATTGTCATAGCTAGATGTAGAGCCAAGCACTGACTAACTCATTCGCCCTATGTAAGGGGTGAGGGTGCGCGATCTGCCCAGTTCTGTTCCCTTAATTCTATTTATGTCCCTCCATGCCGGCTAAGTGGGGTGTGAGCATTGAGACCGTTTTACAAATTGTTCCCAGTCTGTTTGCCGCAGCTCTGTCATACGCTCTCTGGCAGCAGCAAGGGCAGTTTGGAAGAGGCTCAGCATTTCAGGGATACGATGGTTTCTATAGGCTAGGCCTAGTCTGCGAGCAGTACGTTTCAGTGTTCGAAGTTTAGAATCATTGTAATAAGTATGGTTTTTATAAGACTTGCGATTATTATGGAAGTCATTTGGATTTAGAGTAGTAGGAGGTTTCAGAGGCGGCTCTAAGTAGTTCTGAATACTGCTCACAAGGTCATTGTTAAAAGTCTCGACAGAGGTACACTCATAGGAATTATACCAGTCAGTCACATGTGCAACAAAGTCATCATGCTGATCAGGGGGAACATTAAAACGTTTCCGTTTGAATATCCCACCAGGGAGGATAGTATTACCAATATCTAGTGAGGTTAGCCTTGGGAAATGATCAGACGCTATATCTGTTACAATGGAAGACTCACAGCTAGCAGAAGTAATGTTGAATCCCAGACACAGATCAAGGACACCTCCATAGATATGTGTGGGTTCAAGGTCACCTACAATTTGCACATTATCATGACTGTTTAAGAGTGACAACAGTTGATTACCATTACGATTACCAAACTGAGAGTTTCCAATGCTTTTGTGTCTTGCATTATAATCACCAATAATAAGAGTAGGTTCAGACTGAGCACAAGTTGGGAGCTCCAAGTAATTAAACTTATCAGCAGGAGCATAAAAGTTAAATATGTTGAGAGCAGAGTTCCCAATATAAATCCTAACACCGTGATATTGTAGCCCCTCTGTTTTCTTATGTGCAAGAAGTTGATGGGGAAGTGATTTTTTAATATGTAGAACACAAGAGTTAGTAGATTTGAGGTTATATGCAACAAATGATGGCAATTTAGGGGGTTGGTATTTTTCAGGGACTCTGCACTCTTGTAGACACACAATATCAATGGATTCAGTGGTTACTTTATAATGCAAGGTCAGAAATCTTTTTCTAAGTGACGCAATATTCCAACTTAAAATGGATAGTTATATGAGTTTGGTTCCATTTTTTAAAAAAACCAGGGATAGTATTTCAATTTCTCAGCAAAATGAAAAAAACTTACAAACAGAAACAGACAAAATAAATTAAATATCATCGATTACCCTTTCCATGATCTCTAAGGACTTCCACTGTGGAGCCTCTTTTTTTCAGAGGTCCGGCATTCTTTGTCTGTAAATTTTTGGAAAGTGACCTATCCCTGGCACTCACCTCTCCACTTTTATTACACTCATCACTATCATCCATGTATCACTTCCCTCATCATTATGCCTGATACATAACCCATTATCAACAACCGGGCATCTCCACCTCAGTATCTTCAATACATTCACTCATCGGGTTGATATCATGATGGTCTTCACTCCCCTTATCATTTTCCCTGGTTTGTAAAACCCTATCAGTTCATCTTTTTTTATTAGCCCCACTGAATCATCATTTTGTTCTCACCCACACTCATTTTCAAATATTCAAAATCTGGGGTTGTGTTTTTTTTGCGAAAAAGACGGACTAAGATTCTTACTAGGAAAGTTGGTATGGGAGGGATAAACCAGACGGCAAATTGAAATTTAAAAATAAGGTAACATTTTAGCAGACAGCATTTGGATGATTTGGGGATCTTGACGGGACAAAAAAAGACCATTGTTTGTGTCGCAAGTCTAACATTTTTTGGCCCCCTTGTATGTGGGGGGTAATGATTGAATCGGATATAATGGGGAATATGGGAGTAAGGATATGTATGCAGGGGAGAGGCAGGCAAAGGTGGTAGGAGTGAGATGTTTTAGCAGGGGAGGTAGGTAATGAAGGTCATGGTGACCCACAACTCTCTTTACTTCACTACTCACTAACATATGCTCCCCCATTCTTCACTCTTTAAAAACTAAAAAATATAGAAAAAAGAATAAAAGGGGGGGCGGAATATTTTATTCTACTAAAACAAGTTTTTTTATTAAGTCTTGTACAAAAATTATTTGGGGAACAGAGCTTTTGGGTTTAGATAAAGGGGTGGAACCATAAGCGTGAACAGGGAAATACAATCAATTTGACGAAAATAAAAAAAACTTAAAATAAGCACAGGACATTCCTACAGGAACTAAGCCAGGCCCCAAGCCCTATACAGCAGGGGAGTATTTCCCCAAGCCAGTACCTGCCCAATCCCTCCAACGGGCTCCCCCGAGACTTCAGAGCCTTCTCCCGACCCCTGCCCCCAGAAAAGCTCCGCTCGAAGTCTCTGCTCAGGGGTCTGCCCCCCGCAGAGCTCCCCCCTGATCTCCTGTCGCTCTCCTTGGGCTTTTATGGTGCTCCAAGCCCCCTCCAAAACCAGTGTACAACCTGCGCCTAGGTCTGATGCCGTCAAGAAAAAAGACCTCAGAGTGGGGGTGGCTGACAGACGTTTGCCAAGGCAAGGTGTGACCTATAAGGGTTAAAATTGGGGTCTCCCCAGAACTCACAAGCCCAGCTGAACTACATCACACCCCCCCTTTTCCCCCAATTTAATTTTCTGGACTAGGACAAATTTTTCCCTAGTTATTAGACTATTTTTTCCCAACCCCTTTTTTCTATTACAAAACAAAGACAAAATTATTCTAATACAAAATTTTTCTTTTAAAATTTTTTCCCTAACCCTCAACTACCACAAAGGGAGCAAATCGTACAAACCCCCGCAGTTGGCCAGCATAATAGGGCGCCTCTGGGGCAAGCCCCCTACCCGTTTTTCCTTTAAAACCCAAAACGGGCTCCCGTGCCTTCCCCACTTCTACTGAAATGCAATACCCTGCTAGTCACCCCGCACGTTAACCTTGGGCCCCAAACCCTCTGGGTTCTAAGGCTTGGAAAAACTGCTCCAAACGGGTTGCATTCTTCAAAATAACTGCAAATGGACCATTCACGACCACCAAGGGGCATTTTGGGGCCACTTCACTGCACACACAAAAACTGAAACGGAAGGGGAGGCTCGCAGCTAGCCCTCCCCTTATCCCTTTCCACTACTAGGGTTCACTGGCTCATAAAAAAAAGGCGGCCATAATCACTGGGCCGTTTTTAAGGTCACCCCTTTTTTACACAGGTAACATAAACTTCTGGCAAATCAAAGTAGGCTGGGGACTTCACACCTTTTTAAATTTCTCTCAGGCTGGCAGGGTATCCCGCATACCTGTGACAGGTCGCCAGCAAGGCGGCACCCTCCATGCCCCCCTTGAAAGCAGGCTGGTCCCCCAGCTGGAGTCCATCTCCCCGGGGTCACGTCCCCTTCCCAAATTTCCCAGGATGGCAAAATCCTTTATAGTAGATTCCCGTCCTGAACACCAGCCAGAAACCCTCCACACCCCTGCGCCACACCCCTCCCTTGAGTAGGCAGCTCGCGCATCACAGCACGGCCACGATATCAGAAGCATCCAGCCGGCCACGCTAGCAGCAGCATACGCAGGCCACGATAGCAGACAGTCACAGCACGGCCACAGCTTTCAGACAGCATCCAGCACGGCCCCGCTTACAGACGATCACAGCACGGGCCCCAGCTGCAGACAGCTCACACAGCCGCATCAGCAGTAGCAGGGTATGGTCAGGGTGCTCGAGGTGGAGAGGTGGTGAGGGGCTTCAGGTGATTAACGAGGTGCAGTCACCTCCCTGGCAACTCAGGGAAAAGGCGGGCTTGGGTGGGTAAGAGGTGGTGACGCGACGACACCCCACATGGATGACGACCAGGGCAGCAATAAACTTGGGGGCACATCAGCGAGTGGGCTGGGCATATCGCTGGGGGACTGGGCAATCGGTGGACACAATCTGGCAATTCTTCAATGGGGCTTTTTGGGGTAAGTTTCCAAAGGCGGGCTTGCTTCTCATTCCTCTGTAATTTCAAATTTTGGCCAGTAATTGCTTCCCCCAAAAGTCTCACCAAATGCTGAATTCTCCCCATTTATCTTAAAACCCAAAAACCACTCCACCAAAAATAATTTTTTACACCCAAACAATTTTTTTTAGACCCACCGTCAAAAAAGGACAGTTTAAAGGTTTTAGGATTATAATACATAAGATATTCACTTTTGATTTTACCACACAAGAAAAAAAAATGGTAGCAAATGGTAGCTAACAAGTATAACCGAGCAGCAAAAAATAAGGACTGGGACTGGTTCCTACATAAAAATAATAAGAACCAACCGCTTAGGACACCATGTAGTGGGGGGTAATGATTGAATAGGATATAAGTGGGGAATATGGGGTAAGGGATTTTGTGGGGGAGGGGGGAAGGCAGGCGAGGTGGTAGGGGTGGGTTTTGCGGAGGTAGGGAGGGAATGACGGCAGTGGTGACCACACGACACTCTTTAACTCTCACACTCCTAACATATGCCTCGCCCCTTTTTTTCACTCATATAAACATAATAAAATATAAGAAAAAAGAATAAATAAAGGTGGGCAGTGAACATTACTTTTTTATCAAAAACCCGTTTTTATTAAAACTTTGTCATAATTATTTGGGAACAAGATTATTGTGGTTTAGAAAAGGGGGGGAACCATAAGAGTGAGACAGGGAAATACAATCAACTTGACGAAAATGAAAATAACTTTCAATATAGCACAGAGGACAGTTCACTACAGGAACTAAGCCACAGGTCCCAAGACCTAAAACAGCACGAGAAAGGGCCCAACCCAGTACTCTGCCCAATGCCTCCAACAGTCTCCTCCAGAGATTTTCAGCAGCCTTCTCCCGACCCTGCACCCCAGAAAAAAGCCCGCTCGAATTCTCTGCTCGGGAGCTCTGCACCCCAGCAGCAGCTCCGCTCGAATCTCCTGATCATGCTCTTCCTTGGGCTTTTATGGTGCTCCAAGCACCCTCCACAACCACGTGTACGACCTGACGCCTAGGTCTGATGCCGTCAAGAACAAAAGACCTCAGACGTGGGCGTGGCTGACAGACGTTTGCCAAGGCAAGGTGTGACCATATAATTGGTTAAATTAGGTCTCCCCAGAGACCTCACAAGCCCAGCTGAACTACATCACACCCTGAGTCTGTCAGAAAGAGATCGGCCAGTTTCTCCAAAGTATTGAAGAGAACAAGAGGAACAAGAAATAGAGTAGACACCTGGAGTTTACCTGGAGTTTACCTGGAGAGAGTTCCGGGGGTCAACGCCCCCGCAGTCCGGTCTGTGACCAGGCCTCCTGGTGGATCAGAGCCTGATCAACCAGGCTGTTGCTGCTGGCTGCACACAAACCAACGTACGAGCCACAGCCCGGCTGATCAGGAACTGACTTTAGGTGCTTGTCCAGTGCCAGCTTGAAGACTGCCAGGGGTCTGTTCGTAATCCCCCTTATGTGTGCTGGGAGGCAGTTACCTGGAGCATCTGTACATACTTACCTATGTCCTTTCTAAATCTAAATTTATCTATCTTAAATCTGCTATTTCTAGTTCTTACTTGATTCGATAATCTGAGTATTTTATTAATATTTATTTTGTTTATGCATACCTTCCACTTATATACTTCAGTAATATCTCCTCTCATTCTACGTCTCTCATGAGAGAGTGAAGATTCGAGGCTCCAAGTCTATCTTCATATGGGAGATTCCTTACACAATGAATCAACTTTTTCATCCTTGGTAGGTAAGACTCATAGGCAACAGTCGGTATACAATACCTGTCGGCATTGTATACCACTTTGTCATCCTTCTCTGAATATTTTCCAATGAGTTTATATCCATTCTGTAGCAAGGACACCAAAACTGAGCAGCATAATCTAAATGAGGCATTACTATTGATGTAGAGAACTGTAAAATAACTGACTGTCTCTCTCCAGTCAGACATAGAGAGTTTGGTAGGTAAGACACATAGGCAACATTTAGACAACTTTATTCTGAAACGTTTCGCCTACACAGTAGACTTCCTCAGTTGAGTACAGAAAGTAGGCAGGAGAAGTAGAGATGTGAAGACGATGTAATCAGTCCATCACTCTTGAAGTTGTAGATTTGAGGTTGTCAGTCCCTCAGCCAGGAGAAGTTCAGTTCCATAGTCAGGAACTATCTGAAGATCAAACGACAGTGTTGAGACTTAAATACTGTGTGAAGGAGAGGTGCAGAGTAGTAGTAGTGAGAATGTAGCCACTGAGAGGTCATGTCCATCTCAGATCAAACAATTCTCACTTGAAAAAGTTGTAGGCGAAACTTTTCGGAATAAAGTTGCCTAAATGTTGCCTGTGTGTCTTACCTACCAACCTGTCGGTACTGTATACCATTTTGATATTCAGACACAGAGAGAGTGTGTTGGGGTATCAGTAATGCATATTAGGAGATTTTACATGTGAAGACAGGAGAACCTTAATTTGTTCAGGTAGTGGTTGTGTTTGTTAGGCAAGGATGAGAATCCTAAATAAGTCAGAGTACAGTTACTGCTAACAGCGGTAAAATTATTTCATATTCATACATGTACAAATACAAATAAATACACATACATAAAGATGGATAGATCTACACTATAAGGAGGTTATTGGTGGAACAGAGTATAACAACCAAAAACTACATCGTGAAACTCTGTGCAGTCTGCAACCGCAGCAACAAATGGGCTTCTGCATGGATTACATGGAACTTCTGTTAGAAATGGGCCCCTTCATCTTGTGCAGACATTCAGGAATCATCCACAAGAGATATTAAACAAGGGAAATGTTTTTGGGTATGCCCAAATGAGAACCAACTGTGGATAAAATCACATCGGTATTAAAAGACAGAAACATCAAAATGGCCTTCACAGAAAACCTGACAGTATTCTATAACAGACGGGAAAATAAAAGGACTGGGCCAGATGGTGCTATCGCCTTTGGTGCAGATGCTGTCCTGGTAGACAGAAATGAAAGTTGGTGGCCCAGAAGGAGACAGGAGCTTTAGTGCTGTGGAAACAGGTGTAGACAAAGACATGCAAACCCCAAAGTTACAAATTACCAATACCACTGGAGATAGTAAACATTGGGATGCCCCAAAGAATAGAGAAGATAAAATACCAGAAAACACTGGTGAATGCACCATTGTTAGAACAAGTGCTGAAGATAGTAAGGAGACAGAAAAACATGCACCAGTAGGGAACGCAGCTACGATAAGCAAAAAAAAAAAAAAAGCAGAAATCGCACCTATGCCGTAGGTATCTGCAGACATGGAATATTTGTAAAAACGGATGGGACGTGCAACTTTGATCAACCCCAGAAAATGCCATCCCCATATGACAACAGAAGAATGCAACCTTTCTTCCTGTAAATTTTTTCACCCTGAAATGTGTCGCTGTTCAGTGGTGCAGGCACACCACCCAAAGGGGACAAAAAGATACAGAACAAACAGACCAAGGGTAACCACAACCACTTCAGAGAGAGAGAGAGAGAGAGAGAGAGAGAGAGAGAGAGAGAGAGAGGGTTTTTTAGCACCAGGAAGGAAAAAGAAACTGGCAGAAAATCACAGAAATCGTACACAAACTCAGATCACTTCTGGAGTGAAATCACAGTCAGTGGCCTCCACTCCAAAACAACAAATATTAGTGCCAGGAAAATGACCCCTCACATACCATCAATACGACGACATTCATCTTTGCAAATATAGAGGATCTAAAGCCAGCAATAAACAACAAAATACCTTTCATCCGTGGATTGCTTACAGAGTCAAACGCATGTTCGCGGTTTACACAGAGACCCACATGAAGTATTACTTTGACAATGAAATATGGATCACGAGTTATATCCTATACAGATGCAACAGAGTGAACAGGCAAAAGGGGAGGGGGGAGGGGGTTGGCCTTAATGTCACAGAGTCACTGATATGCTTGGAACTACCAAACACCTCAAATGATGTTGTTGATGTTTTGGCAGTAAAGATCGAGAACCAAAAACTGGTCATTGTGGTTGTATACAAGCCTACGGATGCAACTTTCTAACAATTCCAAGAACAGCTTTTGAAAATATACCACTGTCTTGAAAATTTTCCAGTTCCTGCCCCAATCATTTTGCTACTGGGGGATTTCAACCTAAGGCACCTAAAATGGAGTAATGTAGCAAATAATGCTGTAGCAGAGATAACACCAGGAGGCAGTTCAGGTGGAAACTAGCACATACACGAACTTTTAAATCTCTGCACCAAATTCACCTTAAAACAGCAAATAATAGAGCCTACAAGACTGGAGAATACACTGGACCTCTGCTTTACTAACAATGATGATCTGATTCGAAATATTACCATATCAAAAACAATAAATGTACTCAAATCACAACATAACAGAGGTTCAGACATGTATACGTGGAGCTCCAGACCAACAAAATGTGATCAGTCACAAGGGAGCCTTCACCAAATTCAACTTCAATAACAAAAACATAAGATGGGATCAAGTAATCCAGGTCCTAAATAATATAAACTGGGAAGATATCCTATGCAACACGGATCTAAACTTAAGTCTAGAACAAGTTAAATCTGTGGCACTCGAGGTATGCTCAAGGAGATGGAAACTAGAAAGAGAAAGGCTCTCCATATACAGGCGAAGGCAGAAAATGACAGAGCGGTTGAAGTGGCGTCTCGTCTCTAATACCTGAACTTTTTTATTTTTCGTTCGATTTCTTTCATTATTTTTGTACATAAAGCAGCACCTTTGCATTTTCCTGTGACCAAGTTTCAGTAAGATTGTTAAACAAACAACTGAGAAAAAAGTTATTTACCAATAATCATACATAGTGCGAGTTATTGTCGTAGTGGGACTTGGAGAAGTTGTTGTGGTATTATCTACGCATAAAACAATGCTAATCTGTATTTATCCTGATTCTCTTCACTGTAATTTATCCTACCTTCATTCTTAAAGAAAATAAAGTTTGTATGGCTTTGACATTCAGCCAAACATCTGATTTTTGCCTTCCTACAAATAAAAAACAAATTATATCTCAAAATGATAACCACTGCTTGTGAAAAAACCTTTCCTTTAGTTTTTGTGAATTTTACTGCATTCCAATTTTATTAATGATTTTTAATTACTCCTAACCCGGGGGCTCTGGAGTAAAAAATTTCCAGGTGCACCCTCTTTGGGTTAACAGAATTGAACATCGTTACTTTATTTAACTCTATCAATGTTAGCACCTGCAAAAATTTTTGTGGCATATCCAAAAAATCCAAAAAACCTGGGGCAGATCTCCTACGCAAATTTCGAAAACCTGAAAAACGTTCTTAACAAGCCCCTCCACTTCTAAATAACTGCCCTATACAGTACAGGGAAACAAACAACATTTTCAGTGAACACCATTTATACCTTTTAAAATTATTGGACCACATAGTCACACCTTTTACACAAAGGTTTAAACAATTTTTTACACGCTCCTTTCAACACCGGGTTCAGGTGCACGGCCTCTTTGCCCCGGGTTATCTCGTGTTTACCGGGTCGCTCTTACGCAAACTTTAATTTGGTCTCTCCATACGATACACCCCTCTACCCTGGAACCAATTTTGGGGAAAACATTAATCGATAAAAAAAGGGAAAATTTAGTTCACTACCACAGATTTTTACTGCCAAGGGAATAAAACCCTGTGCCCGGGAAAAAAAAATAAAATTTTTGAACTTTTCGTGCAAAAGGAAAAAAATCTCCCTGAAAAATTTGATAACAAGTGATAGTGTATACTACAGGGGCCCCTAGTATATTGATATAAAGCAAAGTGTCATTTGAAAACGTAATTGTAAAAAGAAGTGATAACCCATAGAGGCAGGGGCCAGAAGTCCCCCGAAACTTTCCACAGGGCACTGTTTTTAAAACTTCCTGCCTCAGGTACTCCTTAATTATATACCAGGGAAAAGCAACTACAGTGTTGTATACAACTAACCTATTATAATGGTACTTAGTGGAGTGGAGTGACTTTTTTTAGTTTTTTTTCTTGAAATAAACCCAAAGTTACGTGAATTTTTATATAAAACCCCTAGTTACCAGCGCGCAATATCACAACAAAGCAATATTTCTACAGAAAAACCCTCCCCTCCAAAATTTGACCATCACAAGTGATAATAACATTTATTGTGGGGGAGACGGAAAAAAAAAAAAAGAAAAGCTAGATCCGATTTAAACAAGGGGGGAGGTCGACCTTTTGCATTTTAGGGGGCCAGCATCACCGATTTTTTCAAAAACCAAGTTAAACTTTGTTCATCAAAACACATATTCTTTTGGTGAAATTTTCCCGTAATCCTTCATGTTGCTCAAATCACCGACCAGTATTTTAATAAGTGACCCACGATCAGATCAACGACTGGTCCGAACCCTTTACTGGGCCAACCCCGGAGTTTCAAACGGTTTTTGTTGGACAATAAAACAGACTTAAATGGATGGGTTGTAGGCGCCTATAAACACAAACAATAAAAATCAGGAACGTGACGGTTAAAGCTCCAATATTCAAAAACACTTTAGAAACAGAAATACAAATACTAACTTCATTTTAAGGAGGTATTAATAAATATTCAAGAGTTCTAAGAAATTGCAGTTAAATCAACCATTCAAATCATTATGAAGCTTGTGTAGTCTGTGTCATCAAACAACCGGCTTCCACTTGATAAATAGTCCGTTTTGTGGATATTGGTGTCACGCCCCTTTGCAATACCCAACTAGCCTACAAGCATATTAAACAGAAAGTGTTTTTTGGTATCCCATTGAAAAATCTTGACTAAAATCACAGGTATAAAAGAGGACACATCAAACTGCTTCTAAGAAAACCTGGAACTTTATACAACAATGGAACATAAAATTCTGGCTGCATGGTACTGCCCGTGATACTGGCCATGTAGTCACAAACTGTAAGGCTGAGTGATGTCCTGTAAGTCAGTAAAGTGGCTATAGTGCTGTCCTCATGGAGACAGTAAGTGAAGCTGAGGTGCTGTCCTGGAGCAGAAATGTGAAGTCTGGAGTGTCTGTCCCTGAGACAGAAATTGTGAACGGAGATACTGTCCTGAGACCAGTAATGTGAAAGCTGTAGATACTGTCCCTGGGAGACAGAAATGGTGAAGCTGGAGTCCTGTCCGGGAGACCAGTAATGTAAGCTGAGATTTGTCCAGTATCGGGAATAACGCAGGAAGGAATACATATAAATGACCTCATAGGGACAGAGCCATATAGGAAACAAGTGTAGTCAAAGATAAAACAATATTGCAAACTAGAAATTACCGCCGAAATACCAAACAAAGGAACACCAATAGCAATACTGAGATAAATTACCAAAAACAACTGTGGAGCTCCATTGTTTTGGGTGCTAGATGATAGAATAAGACAGGAAACATCACCAACAGGGAATACCTCACAAAACCCAATGCAAGCGGAAACCAAGCCGTCACCATACTATGCACTTGGTATCTGCGGCATGGAAATCTGGAAAAAACAATGGGAATCAACAATGACCACCTCTAGAAAAATGTCAGCCCATATACAACAGGTACGATCAACTCCCTTCCTGTAGCTTTTTTCACCCTAAATGTGTACCCGCTTCAGTAACAAAAGACTTGCTATAACTTAATTGCCAGCATCCCATCTAAAGGGGACAAAAAATACAAAAATCCAGCCATGGAAAACCTGGTACCACAGCCCACTCAAGGAGAGTTAATTTAGGGCCAGGAAGGAAAAAAAACAGGCAGGAAATGGCAGAATCGTACACCAAAAAAAATCCAGTCATTCCTGAGTGAACCACAGTCGAATGCCTCCACACCCAACCAACAGATACAGATACTAATGCCAAAAAAAAATCCCCCCCCAGTACCACAATACCAACCAGTCCGATAACATTCTTCATTGCAAATATACAGGTCTAAGCCAGCAACAAACAACAAAATACCTTTCATCGTGACCTGCTTCATAGGCAACAATGTTCGCGGCGTTCACTGAACCCACATAAAGAATCACTTGGACAACGAATATGGATCCCAGTTACAACCTATACAATGTACAGAGAGAACACCAAAAGGGGGTGGCCGTACATTGCAGATCACTTGTTTGACACAGAACTCTTAATGCCCTCAAATGATGGATGAATTTTAGCAGTAAGTCGAGAACCAAAACCAGTCATCAACTTAAGGACCGAAATGAGGAATATACAAATATAAATTTGGCAGTAATAACACCGGTGGCATGCTCTGATAAAACTCCACACGCACGCGAGCTTTAAATCTGCACAAATTGCAATTTAAAACCACAAATAATAGAGCCTACAAGACGAGAATACACTAGACCTCATCTTCACTAACAATGAATGAGCTATAAAAATGGTTACCATATAAAAACAATATACTTCAAATCACAATATAATGATTCATCAGGTATGCCGAGCCCCAAACCGACATAGTAATTTAGTCACGAGAGCTTTCACCAAATTCAACTTCAATACAAAAACATAAAGTGGACCAAGTAAACCAAGTCCTAACGATATAAGCTGGAAGAAATAACTAAGGCACACAGAACCAACTTATCCTAGAACAGATTAACTCGTGGCACTCATTATGCACAAGCTTTTTCTCTAAAAAAAGGAGGATAATGTAAAACAGAAAAGAGACAGGCGCTCCCTTTACAGCCGAACGGAAAAGAATAACAAGCGCTAAAAGAGTCAATATATCTGAAATCTGGGGTGGGGAGGGGGGGGTGGGGAGGAGGGGGAAGGGGGGGGGGGGGAACACGGCAAGAATAGTCAAACATCGAAACTTAAGCTAAAAGAATCCTTTAGGAGTCAGGAATCGCGGAAGAACTAAAAGCCATAAAGAAAATCGAAAGAAACCCAAAGTATTTCTACTCCTATCCAAATCAAATCGAGAACAACGTCCTCATTATTGGCCCCTACTCACAAGATGGTCCACCACGGATGACAGCAAGGAAAGAATGAACTACTCAAGTCCCCATATGACCAGTTTTTAGCAGCCGCTAACCAACGAGAGTCGAAGATCAAAATGAAATTTTTTATGGAGAGCACAAATTTGATGAACACAAGCCTATCCGATTTATCCTGACGCACATGACTTCGAACAGCATAAATGACATGCCATCACTCTGCCCCAGGCCAGACTCATGAACCTGAGTGTGCAATCAAGACTGCAACATGCCCCTATTCACGAGCCTTTTCCATCCTATGGAAGGAGCCCATGGACACGGGTCGTCCCTCATTACTAAAAACAAACAGACATAGCCCCACTCCACAAAGGGCAGTAAACAATAGCAAAGGAACTACAGACCAATACACTAACATCCATATCATATAAAATCATTGAAAGGGTCCTAAAAGCAAGATCACCACCCATCAGAAACCCATCATTCCACAACCCAGGCAACATGTTTAGAACAAGTCGCTTCTTCTGTCTCAACGATTGGATCACTACGACAAGTCCTAAAACACTAAAACAAAAAGAATGCAGATGTATATATACAACTTTGCAAAAGCTTCGACAATGTGACCATGCGTAATATCGCACAAAATGGCGTGCTAAAGAATAACAGGAAAATCGGTCGATGATCGATGAATTTACCTCACTAACAAACACAGAAGTATCGTCAACAGAGTAAAAGTCCAGGCAGCTACGGTGAAAAACTCTGTTTCCACAAGGCACAGTACTACTCCCATCCAGTTCCTCATCCTCATACCGACAAGACAAGGATGTCAGCCAAGCACGTGTCTTCCTTTGCATGACACCCGAATCGCATGACCGTTCTTCAAGCTACCTGCATAGACACTGCAAGCTCCAGCGACATCAACCAAAATCTTTCAGTGGGCTGCGAAAACAATATAATTCAACGATAAAATTTCAATTACGCAAATATGTAAACATGAGGAAATAAATCTTCATCAGAGTAACAAACAAAATTCCGGCCACAAAATAGACGAAACACCAACGTCGAAAGACCTGGAGATTAGTCGAGGATCTTCTCCTCTCTCCAAGAACCATAACAAGTATCAATGCATCGGCTAGAAAAATGAACAGGTATGGATAATGAGAACCTTCATAACTAGGGAGGCCAACCCATGATACACACTTCAGTCACTTGTTCTATCTAGCTAATATTGCTGCACTCTAACACACCTTCAAGGCAGTGAAATTGCCGACCTAAAATGACAGAGAACTGTCACGTCGCGCATAACGGAATAAAACACCTCAATTACTGAACGCTTTGAGTTTCTAAACCTATGCCCTAACGCAGAGAGAGAGACAATATTAGATACACCTGAAAAATCCTAGAGGACTAGTACCGAACTTGCACACGAAAATCACTCACTACAAAGCAAAATACTCTCTCATAGCAGACATGCAACATCCCCCAATGAAAACAGGGTGTCACTACAACGTTTAAGAACCATACAAAAAGTGTCAGGCCCGAACTGTTCAACTGCCTGCCACACACATAAGGGGAATACCAATCAACCCCTGCATCCAACAGCAACTGACAACCAACCTAAAGTCATCCCTGATCACCGCGGTGGCTCGTACTTGTTTGCTGCAGCCGCAGCAACAGCCTGGTGATCAGGGGCGATCCACCAGGAGCCCAGTCACAGACCGGGCCGCGGCGTTGAACCCCAAAACTCTCTCCAGTAACTCAGTAAAATGTGAGGACCTTATATGTAGATCTGCATCCACATGCGACATATGACATCAAGATTTAATCACCCTTTTTACACTTGCCTCCTGTGAATCAAGAAAGTTTCCCTAATACAATTTAAGGTATCTTGTACCCCACCATGCATTACATTTTTTATGGGCATTTAGAACAATTTATATTTTAGATGATGAGTTTTTGGTGGCAGTAAGATTATTTTTACAGAAGCACCCTATGCAGCATTTTGAACCTACCACTGCACCTAATTACACTGTTCTCTAATACACCCAATTTGCGCTATTAGTGGAACCTTTCACAATTTTTCTACCATCATCAGTTGTAATCTCATTTCCATAGATTTCTCTTGTACCCTCTGTTATCCATTTCAAGAGGATGTGAAAACTTTATATGAAATATTCATCTGTTTTAGAAATTTAAATCACCAAACTAGTTACATTATTATTTGGTAAAGAAGAATACCTAATTATGCAATGGCTAAAAGGACAAACTATTTGGAGCGGTGGTCACAGTAATTACAACAGACAATATACGCCTTTTGTACACCAATGAGCTTTATTTACACCAGCTCGTCCTTTAAACCATGATACAGCATTACAAATTTAGCATAAGGTAAACCTCGAACCAAAAATCACCTGGATTCTACTCACCAGTTTATAGTTTGTCATTTAAATCTGTTATACTCTTGATCTTGTCAACAACATAACCAACCTATGCAATTGCAAGTACCATTTTCAATTTGTAGTTTTTATATAATAATTTGTATTATAATTCTCCTCTAAGATTGTTTTCATACTTTAGTGACGAGATTGTGTGTGCAATTAGTGTATTTTCAATTATATTATTGTTCAAGCCCTTAACTACTTTTGCTTAACTTACCTACTACCTCATATATTTTTTTTTTCTACTTTTTTTATTCTTTTGCTACCTTAACTTGTATATTTATCTTTCAATTTTAAATCAAGTTATACTCAATTCTAGTAAAACAACTTATATAAACACCTTAGTGCAATACAATTTGAAGTCTTGTCCTTTTTTATAATTATTAGATTAAACCAGTTGTACTATAAGTCAATACCAAATTCATTATATTAGACCATATTGCAATTACTATAGAGACTGTGCTATATTAATTTGTATTGTTATATGATTAGATAATCCTAGTTGTACTATACTCATTCTAGCTCAAAACATTGACTCCACAAAAGTCATTATATAGACCTTTTCAATTATTTGATACCACTTATATGTTCACCACAACTTATATTAGACCCTTTTATATTATAATGGTTACATTAAAATTCGAACTTTAAAGAATTAACCTTTTAAAGTACTACCTGACTAACCAAATTCCACCCACCCCCCCCCCCCCTACTCGCCCCCGCCTCCCCCAAGCTCCCCCATTATATTTGATCATCAATTTATTTGTTCACCACAAATTATTTTTTAGTCCTTTTATATTGTCCTCCTTTATTTTAAAGCTTTAAAAAAACCTACCTTAGCTCATTATTTTTACATTTGTTAAATAATTCAGGTGCTATTTTTTTTTAGCTTTAAATATTTACTTTATTTTTACTTAATTCAACTATATATTCTCTACAATCTTATGATGTACAAGCATTGATCCTGTATACCACCTTTTATTAATGACTTAAATGATTCAACTGATTCCTAAGCACCTAAAGTCAGTTCCTGATCAGCCGGGCTGTGGCTCGTACGTTTTGGTTTGCGTGCAGCAGCAGCAACAGCTGTTATCGCCTGATTCCACCAGGAGCCTGGTCACAGACCCGGCCGCGGGGGCGTTTGACCCCACGAAACATCTCTCCAGTAACTCAGTAAACTACACTGCAGAACAATCAAAGGCATTTTTACTTCTCAGAGCCAACAACAACATAACTATCATTAACTACAAATATCAGATCTTTAAGCAAGCATTTGATGACCTCCTAGCATTACTAATTTCCTGCATGCCAATATGTCCTTCATTACACTAGTGAAACCTGGCAGAAAGCCTGATAGTACAGATGTCTATGCCATTCCTGGTTACACATCCATACACAACTGAGGCCAGACCAACAAGGGGCACAGCCATATACTACTCAACCAACTAGAATGTTAATCCCTAATAAATGCACAAGGGATGAACATGGGAATATTAATACTAAATTCCAATCCAAATACCCACAAAACACTCACAGTGATAAACATCTACAGAGTTCCACAATCAAACATTAGCCAAGTAGTCAAAACCTAGGAAGAATGTATAACAGATGCACGCAGAACAAAGATCACTTACTACTCTCTGGTGACTTCAATATAAAATCTCCTGTAAGACCAGACCCACACGTTACTAATTCACAAACACAATGATAACTGCATGTTGCTACCAACGTAAAACAAAACTCTACAAAGTACAGGACAGATGTTCCCTACTGGACCACATCTGGACCAACACCATATCCCTTTAAAATCAGCAAATTTACTGATAATCCACAGAACACTACCCTACATCCTCATAACAACTCTGGGAAAATACCCCAAGACTCTACTAAAGTCACCTCAGACTTCACAATGAAGGCAGCCATTAATAACTTCACAACACAAGTAACAAACATTGACCTGGCACACGAGCTAGAAATCTATACAATATATGACGAATGGTTTTTATTATTTCTAAAAAAAGACCCAATACCCTTTATAACAACACTGCCCAAAAAAACTAAACAGATGACAGCTAAAGACTGAACAGACCCCTGGCTAACACTCCACATCTCAAAATCAATAAATACAAAAACCACCGATAGGAAAAACATACAGAAGGGTCACATATCCAGAGACCAAACAAAACGAACTCGTCATTCCTTAACCACCTGATAAGAAGCAAAAAAATTTATTATGAAAACAGATTATCCAACTTACGAGGGATATCATAAAAGACCTGAAGACCCTATCAGAAATTCTGGAACTGAAAAGCAAGATCACGACAAGCAAATAAAATTAGCAAAACAATGAACCCCAACTCCCAACCACAGAAACAGCAAACTACTCTATAATTTCCTTCTCCACTCATAGTCAAAACCTTGCCAATAAAAATCCCAAGCTCAGATACCCCACCAAATGACTACCTCACTGGCGACTACCCGAAACACTCTGTGCTAGCTCCGACTACCCCATACAATTATCCCTAATTATCAAACGCACTGAAAAAAAGCGGAATTAAAATAGCCTACCACCCATTATATAACAAAACAAGCGTCACAAGTTCTATCACCAATCATTGCAACACTCTTAACTAAATCCATTGAATCCTCCAGCTTCCCTACAGATCACAAAATACAAGGGTCACCCATCCAGAAAGAGGACCAAACAAGAGTTGAATAACTATAGGCCAATATCCAATTACACCCTCTCTCAAAAATCTTCGAAAAATTACTTCATAACGAATCTCCTCCTACCGCATCTCCCAAAACATTCTCAACCCTGCCATTTGGTTCAGGCCTACGCTAAAAATACTAATGATGCTATATACACATGCTAAACATATATACACTGCAATAGAAAAAAAGAAGTCCACTGGTTCTTCATTGACTTACGTAAAGCTTTTGATACAGTTGAACCATGATCTTCTCCCCGTAAAATTGTCAAACTATGGTATAAGAGGGCACTCCCCTCAACTACCTCTAGTCTTTCCTCAGCAACAGAAGCCAATATGTACGCAAATGGGCAAGCTCTTTCCGCCACACCAATTTCAGTTTGGTGTCCCACAGGGAAGGTGTCTCTTGCCCTCTTCTCTTTCTCAAACATAAAAGGACCAACCAAATGCTTCGCAATTACTCAAACCCACACTTTTGCAGATACACTAGCATCCGTCTTCTCTCCCCCGAGCCCAGTCCCTAGCCAATACTGTAAACACCGAAATTGCAGAAAAGTTACCAGGATGAGGACTAACAAACTTACACTAAACATTGACAAAACCTACTTCATTCATTGGGAACAGAGCTACAGATGTCCTTCTTAACATATACAATAAACGGATCACCTATCACAAAGCTAACAGAGGAAAATTCCTAGAATCCACCTCGATAATAGACTCAAATTTCATACACATATACAACAAATTTCTAATGACAATCTCCCAAGACTGTAGCTACTATCGAGATACGTACTATGTTCCACAGACAGCCCTCCTGCCCTTTATCACTCTCTTATTTACCCCTATCTCACCTATGGAATTTGTGCATGGGCTCAACACATTTAACCATCTCAACCAACTAATTACCCAACAAAAGGCTGCAGTTTAAAATGATAACAAATATTCAACTACAGCAACACACTCCACCAATATTCAAAACACTCAATCCTACTCACCAACAAAACATCCATATTATTATTGCACCTATTCATACATAGAACACGTAACTCTGATATTAACCCTCCCTTTAAAACATCTCCTTGCCATACCTCAACAAACACATACCATAACACAAGGCACAGAATCACTCTTTGATGTTCCCGCGGTCATCTCACGCTATCAAAAACGCAATCACATTAAAGGCCCTAAAATCTGGAATTCAGTACGTGTAAAATATAAAAGAAACACTACCTGTTTATAAATTCAATCTCTTCTCAAAATCACTTACTCCACCCAAAACCAAATAAATACTGAATAACTGAACATTATAAAGCTGTAATCTTAAAGTTTTCTCACAATGATATCACATAAAATGTAATCCTAAAACCCAATCTAACTTTATTAATTTTTTTAAATACCCCTACCGAACAGAATACTCCATACGAACTGAATGTACAACAATGCATGCAACCATATGACCTTCTTTGTAAATACTCATTTGTGCTTTATAGTTATCTGTTTACAATAATGTTTTATCACTGATTTCATCATTGCTTAGTTAATCTTAAGTTAATTTTAAGCCAGCCCGTAATGCTATGCATATAAGTGGCTTTGGCATGCTGCTCTTACCTGTATTTTTTGTACCTCTGTTTGTATGCTTAAATTACTAAATAAATAAATAAATAAATAAATAAATTATACTTCTCTTGCATCTGATTAATTTCAGCAACTCTGTTTTGTATGTACACAATTTTACTGTTTCCATTATGAATCCATTGTAAGGATACCTCATTATCAGACCAAATTACAGTGTCGCTAATATTTATCTCCTGCAACTTATTTCTTATATAATTAGTTAATTTGACACCTACATAAATGGTTGTTAATTCCAACTGAGGTAAGGTACATGATTTAATTGGAGACACTTTAGCCTTAGACATAACAAGAGAAATGACACTGAAGGTAAGCAACTGCTCCATACGCCAATTTTGAAGCATCACAAAAAATGTGGAGTACATTTTTCCCCTCTGGATTGACCACCTGGTGTGGGAATTCCAACATTGGATTTTTTTCATAATCACCAATTAATTCATCCCACCTGTTAACGAATTCCTCAGTGTGAAGGCTTACTCAGCCCTGTAACAACTTCAGACAGTATTACCAAGGCTGGCTCCTCCTCAGGAAAATTAGTGAATAGAAAAAGAAATAATAACAGACAAACATAAACACTTTATTATATAGAAAATATAAAATATAAAACACTTAAATATGAAATATTAATCCTACATTAAAGAAAATGAAAAATGAAAAATATAAATGATAACTGAATTCAACGCTAATATATATAGGGGTGTCTGGTGTTGGTGACACTGTGTTGTTGAAATCGTAGCCGTTGCTGATGATGGTGGGGGGATGGGGGGGTCGCAGATGTTGGTTACGACCCACTGGCTAGTTCTTCACAGTAGATAGGGCCTTGAGTATTATATCACGATGACAGGAAAGCAGGTTCTTTACCGCTGCAAGGATGTGGGGTTACGTCCTGCAATTTCATACAGGTGCACAGGTAATTAAATCCAAAAAGGGGACGTCTCAGGACGTTAGTCCTTCTCCATTCGTTCTTCTCGTTGATTGACAGGTGACCCTCTCTGTCATCCAAGCTGGAAAGATAGACAGGTTACCCACTGCTTAAAAAATCACTCTCCATAAGTACAATACCTAAAAGACGTGGTGATTATTACAACAGTCAACTTAGAGCAAGGCTGAAAAGACTAAGTTTATTATTGGTCAAAAGTGAAGCTTTCAACCAATAAATCCACTAGAATACAAGGCAGGCATGTACTTACAGTAGTGTTGGGAGCTGTGAGTCGAGTGATTTACTGTTTGACCAGAGCCCCACATGTCACCTTTTGGGGGGGGGGGGAAGAGGAAGGGGAAGGTATAGTGGGAGCTAGACTGACCCTACGTTAACAAGCAGCCGGCAGTCAAACTATCACTTTAGGGGTGGGGGAGAAAAGGCAGGAATAGCGGGAGCTGGACTTACCCTACCTTAACAAGTAGCCGGCAATGAAACTATTGCTACTATATACTCCCTCGCTACTCCTATCTATTGAACTTTTCCCTCACACTCAGGCAGAGTTTCATCCCAACCACATTTAAGCTTCCATGCCTCTTGTATTAATAATTTCCCTCTTATAGTAAGGGGTGACACTAAACCTAGTGGATCAAAACATTACTACATTTTGGCACTTCATCTCCAGGGTAATATTTACTTATTTTGTCCTTTAATTTGGACGAATTACTATTCCATTCCCTCAGAGGCATATTTGCACTTTGCATTATTTTATTAGCCTCTCCATACGTCATTAACAGTTCCTCTTCAGTTGACGTCACACCCAGGAAATTGTCCACATAAATTGTTTGCTCATTACTTTACTCAATGAACTTCCCGTACATTTAAGGTGTGCATTTATCATCGCTTGAAGTAGGAACAGACTGGATGAAGCACCAAATAATACACTCCTAAAGCGAAAGGTTTTCAGAGGGCTAAGTGGGTCACTAGGATTCTCAGGCCATAAGAAGTGGGTACAATCCCAGTCAGCCTCTTGTAAACCCACTCTTAGGAAAGCTTTACTTATGTCAGCCGTAAAGGCATAATTCTTCATCCTGAAATTTAATAAGATATCTCCTAATTTTTCCGTCAACGACGGACCTGTCATCAAACAGTCATTTAAGTAAGGTACATTTTTGTTACTCCTGGCACTACAATTAAACACTATCCTCAAAGGAGTGGTCTTAGAATCCTTCTTCACTCCATGATGTGGCAAATAGTGACCAAATTTGGCTGCTCGGAGTACCTCCTTCTATAAATTTATTAATTAACTGCTCAGCAATTATAATCATTATAGGCAGTTAACAATTCTGGTGTCCTACTCAGTTTCGTGGAGCTGAGCCTTTAACTGTCCATATGCCATGTTCTGTAATTAGTGGGCATTTCTGGAATGATTCAGTCCCACGGAAGTCGTACCCAGTATTGTCCAGATTCAAATTTTACATCTCTCAGGTATTGTTCCGCGTAAAGAATCGTCTGGACTTCTTCATTTACATTTATTCCAATGCTGTTTAATTCCCACAATTTATATGCACTGGCTCAACCACCATCCTCTATGGAAGAATTTACTGGGGTTACGATTTCATGAGTAAGACACACAGTTAAGGTAATTTGTAGTTTCCTCTAGTCATGAATTATTATTACGAGGAATCCTACCATACATTATATTGCCACCTGCAGTCTTTTTTTTTCTTTTTTTTTTTTTTATTTTTTTGTTTTTTTTTTTTTTTTTTTTTTTTTTTTTTTATTTTTTTTTTTTTTTTTTTTTCAAAAGGGTGACAACCACTTTTTCTTTACCATACCCTTTTACCAAGGAGGCATAATATGTCGACTACCTATCAAAAAAAAAAATTTTATTTTTTTTATATTGGGCCTACAAGAATCATCACTTACAACCAGAAGGTGCTAAATTTTACAACATGTGAAGTCTTTCTGTAGCTTACTAAGCCCTATGTAGATATTTTCTCTGGAAGTCTATCTTAGAGTTACAGCATTAACACGTTTTTTTCTCATTGACCACCTGAAAGTTTACATAAACAGTGTCATAACCATTGACCCCTTTTATCCGATGAGAAAACCAGCTAATTTTTAAGTTGTAGGATCTCCCATCTGTACTTCATACCACAAGACATTTACGTTTTTATGAAAGGTACGCTGGGATCCCTGTCCAATAATGCAGTTACATTTTTTATTATGCTTTTATCATCAATTTTTCTGTAACACAGGTAATGAGGCTACTTTAGCAAAACCATCATTATTAACATTAGCAGGCAATTTTTACATTAGCTACTGTTGTGTCAGGATTGTCCACATTATCATTATTACAACATTATCATATAACATTTACACATGACTATATGGTGTCTTCCTTTGTTGACATTGAATCACAGTTTGTTTAAATTTTTGGCATGACAATCCTTTACATTGTATTACCTAGACATCTGATACATCTGCCAAGTTCCTCTAATCTTTCAACTTTATCATTCCATGAACTGTATGCATTGCAATTCATAGAAAAATGAGTACCCTTGCAGAAAAGAGACAATCTCTCTGTCTTGACTGGTTTCTTATTAACTGTGCTACTCTTAGGAGGGTAACTTATCTTCTTAACCTTGTTGGAGAATCATTATTTCTGATTCCTGCTACTTGATATGCACCTATGCAACTCTTTTTAGGGAATGAATTTTGATTATTACCATTGGGATAATTTTTCCCTTTGTGAAACTTGACAGATACCTCAGAGTTATTGTGTGTTGTCACTAGCACGTTAAGAGACCATACAATAAGTGTCAGGGGCCCGAGACTGTTCAACTGCCTCCCAGCATACATAAGGGGGATTACCAACAGACCCCTGGCATCTCAAGCTGGCACTGACCAAGCACCTGAGTCCGGTACACTCCAGCCGGGCTGGGCTCGTACATTGGTTTGCATGCAGCCAGGCAGTAACAGCCTGTTGATCAGCCTCTGATCCACCAGGAGGCCTGGTTCACAGAACCGGGCGCGGGGTGCGTTGACCCCCGTAACTCTCCAATTGAAACTTTCTCTTGAAATGAGTTTAGTTCCTAGGTCTGAACTGAACAATTAATTCTTGTAGACCTAATCTTATTTCCTTCCTCCAGACAAATATTGTGTTAGAGAAGTCATTCAATGTGTTTTACAGCTTAATTGAATTCTGTACAATGGTCCTCAATAACAGAGTCTGATTCCTTCAGATTATATTTATTACTTAAAGTTTTGAGATTAGCGCTCCAGTTTTAACTCTAAACTGCTGTAAAACCTTTGTAAGGGTGATCTGGAAGATTTTAAATTAACAATGATTATTCACTAGATCCAACCTACTTGTTCTATATTACCATAAGTGAATCCCTCAACCAAGTCAACTGCTTCCTTGTAAGAGTCCATCTACATTGGGAAAGGCTTGTATGAGTATTGAGCATCTCCTCTTACCTGTCCTTTGAGGTAAAATAATTTAGTTTACACAGGCTAGGTCACCCTGTAATGCACAGCTGCTTTAAAAATTGCCAAATTCCTCACCAGTTTTCTCCAGGATTAAATACAGGTAAACATAATCTTTTTCTGTCTAATAAACACGCTAAATTAACAGGGATATCTTGCTGACTTCCTACTTACACTTTGGTCACACTTCACAGACACGCACATGCATATATATATATACATACATCTAGGTTTTTCTCCTTTTCTAAATAGCTCTTGTTCTTTGTTTAATTTCTTCTATTGTCCCCCCATGGGAAGTGGAAAAGAATCCTTCCTCCTTAAGCCATTGCGTGTCGTATGAAGGCGACTAAAATGCCGGGAGCAATGGGCTAGTAACCCCTTCTCCTGTATACAATATAAGAAAGGAGAAGAAGAAAAACTTTATAAAACTGGGTTCTTAAATGTGCGTGGATTTAGTGCGGATAGACAGAAACGATGATTGCTGAGTTATGAATGAAAAGAGTTGGATGTCCTGGCCCTAAGCGAAACAAAGCTGAAGGGGGAGGAGAGTTTTAGTGGGGGGAAAATAAATGGTATTAAAATCTGGAGTATCGAGAGAGTTAGAGCAAGGAAAGGGGTACAGTAATGGTTAATCTCTGATCAGTTATGGAAGGAGAAAAGAGAATAAGATGTGTAAAATTCAAGAATTATGTTGATTAAAGTAAAGGTCGGATGCGAGAAAGTGGTCATATAAGCGTGTATGCACCTGGAGAAGAGAGGAACGCAGAGGAGAGAGAGAGATTTTGGGAGATGTTAAGTGAATGATAGGAAGCCTTTGAACCAAGTGAGAGAGTAATTGTGGTAGGGGACTTGAAAATGCTAAAGTAGGAGAAACTTTTAGAGATGTGTGGTAGGTAATTTGGGGTGCCAGGTGTAAATCATAATGGAGCCCTTTGATTGAACCTTTGTATAGAAAGGGTTTAGTTATAGGTAATACATATTTAAAAAAGAGGATAACTAAGTAAACACGATATGATGTAGGGCGAAATGACAGTAGTTTGTTGGATTATGAATGGTAGATAAAAGACTGATGAGTAGACTTCAGGATGTACATGTTTATAGAGGGGCCACAGAAATATCAGATCACTTTCTAGTTGTAGCTACACTGAGAGTAAAATGTAGATGGGATACAAGGAGAATAGAAGCATCAGGGAAGAGAGCGGTGAAGGTTTATAGAACTAAAAGAGGAGGCAGTTTAGGGTAAGAAAAACAGCTATTGGAGGATAGATGGGCTAAATGAGAGCAAAGGCAATGGGGTCGAAGAGGAAGTGTAGGTTAAAAAATTAGTGTTAGAGTGTTTCAGCAGAAGTTTGTGGTTACAGGAAAGTGGGTGCAGAGGAAGAGGAGCGATTGGGGATGAGATGTAAAGAAAGTAGTAAGGGAGAAAAAGTTAGCAATATGAGAAGTTTTTAATACAAGTAGAGTGGAATCAAGGAGGGAGAGTATATGTAGAAAAAGAGAGAAGTATAAGAGAGTGGTGGAAGCAATGTAAAAAGAGAGCAAATGAGAGAGTGGGGTGAGATGTTATCAACAAATTTGTTTAAATAGAAAAAGTTTTGGAGTGAGATTAACCAGTTAAGAAAGCCTAGAGAACAAATGGATTTGTCAGTTAAAAAAGAAGAGAGTTATTAAATGGAGAGTTAGAGGTATTGGGAAGATGAAGGAAATATTTGAGGAATTGTTAAATGTATGAAGATAGGGAAGCTGTGATTTCGTGTATAGGGCAAGGAGGAATAAACATCTTGATAGGAGTGAGGAAGAGCCAGTTGTGAGTGTGGGGGAAGTTTCGTGAGCAGTAGGTAAAATGAAAGGGTGGAAAGGGCAGCCGGGATTGATGGATAAAGATAGAAACATGTTAAAAAAGCCAGGTGGGGATATAGTTTTGGAGTGGTTTGTGCAATTATGTTCAATAGATGTATGGAAGAGGGTAAGGTACCTAGGATTGGCAGAGAGCAATGCATAGTTCCTTTGTATAAAGGCAAAGGGGATAAAAGAGAGTGCAAAAATTATAGGGGGATAATCTGTTGATGTACCTGTAAAGTGTATGGTAGAGTTATAATTGAAAGAATTAAGAGTAAGACGGAGTAATAGGAATAGCAGATGAACTAAGGAGGCTTTAGGAAAGGTAGGGGTGTGTGGACCAGTGTTTACAGTGAAACATTAATAAGTGAACAGTATTTAGATAAGGCTAAAGAGGTCCATTCTTGGTGGCATTTATAAGGATTTGGAAAAGGCGTATGCACAGGGTGGATAGGGGGGCAATGTGGCAGCTGTTGCAAGTGGTATGGTGTAGGAGGTAGGTTACTGAAAAAGCAGTGAAGATTTTTAATCGAGGATAGTGAGGCTCAAGTTAGAGTATGTAGAAAGAGAGGGAAATTTATTCCCAGTAAAAGTAGGCCTTAGACAAGGATGTGTGATGTCATCCCGTGGGGTGTTTAATATATTTATAGATGGGGTTGTAAGGAGAAGTAAAATGCGAGGGTCTTGGCAAGAGGCTTGGAGTTAAAAGATAAAGAATCACACACAAGTGGAGTTGTCACAGCTGCTCTTTCTGATGACACTGTGCCTCATTGGGAGATTCTGAAGAGAAGTTTGCAGAGATTGGTGGATGAAGTTTGGTAGGGTGTGCAAAAGAAGAAAATTAAATGTGAATATACAGGAAAAGAGTAATGTTATGAGGATAACAAAAAGAATATGTGATGAAGATGAATAACAGATTGGAGGGAAGAGTAGGATGGAGTGTGAACGTATTTTTTCAGATATTGGAGTGGACGTGTCAGCGGATGGTTCTATGAGAAGATGAGGTGAATCATAAATTGATGATGTAAAAAAGAGTGAGTGGTGCACATAGGAAGTCTGTGGAGACAAAGAAAACTTTGTTCCTTGGTAGGCAAAGAGGGGAATGTATAGAGTATAGTTTATAACCAACCGCTCTTATATTGGTTGGAAGCCGTGGTTGATTGAATGTTGCAGCGAGGAGAAGGCAGGAGGCAGTGGGAGATGTCATGTCAGAGGGCAATGTGGTGGTGTGAATATAAATGCAGAGAAATCGTAGTGTGAGAAGTTAGAGAGGTGCGGGATTTACCAAAACTGTGGTCCAGAGGGCTGATGAAGGTTGTTGAGGTGTTCGGACATGTAGAGAGAATGGAGTCGAAACAGAATGACTTCAAGAGTGTATCAGTCCTGTAGTGGAAGGAAGGCGGGGTAGGGGTCGGCCTAGTAAAGGGTTGGAGGGAGGGGGAAAGGAGGTTTTGAGTGCGAGGGCTTTGGACTTCCAGCAGGCATGCGTGGAGCGTGTTTGATAGTAGTGAATGGAGACAAATGTTATTTATTCCTTGACGTGGGGCTGTTGGAGTGTGAGCAAAGTAACATTTAAGAAGGGATTCAGGGAAACCGGCAGGCGGAACTTGAGTCCTGGAGATGGGAAGTACAGTGCCTGCACTCTGAGGAATAGGGGTGTTGATGTTGCAGTTTAAAAACTGTAGTGTAAAGCCCCCTTCTGGCAAAGACAGTGTGGAGTGAATGATGGTGAAATTTTTCTTTTTCGGGCCACCCTGCCTTGTGGAATCGGCCGGTGTGATAATAAAAATAAAAAATAAAAAAACATATAATTCTGGGAGTTTTGCAAAGACATCTATTTGTTTGAGGGAACAGATTGATTAACTGCCTGGTTTACACATTTTAATTTATTCAAGGCCTGACTTTTACAAAAAGAATCTATTCCTCTAATTCCATAATACCGATTATTCATAAGATTCTACTCATTCAAAAGTCGCAACTACACAGTTTACTAACAAATCTTCAAATTCAAATTTCAAATTCAAAGTTTATTCTCTATAAGGATTACAATGCTGATTTACAGAAATTTGTTATTGTGTGGTTTACATGTAGTAAATAGTGATTACAGAGTGTACCACTAGAACGCTTAGCATGGCTAGGCATTCGGGGCAACATATTTTTATTCTAATGGTACATAATAATTACAAATTATGAGGTAAGTTGGTATATGGCTAAGTGACTATATGACTAGTTTGTGAGTTTAGCAAATGTGAATGCTTTTGTTTGTTTTGGCACAGAACTAGTTTCAGTATTGGAGTATCATCAGGATTCATTATTTTAAGATTGAGATTAATATTTCTGTTTATGGTCAAAGAGTCAGTGAGTGTAAGTGGGAGTAGGATCACCAGGTGGGTATTCCGTTGTAGTTAGTTGACGGGGTTATCAGGGAGATAAGATGTTTTCTAATGGTAGTTTTGAAGGTGATGAATGTTTCTGCAGTCTAGATTCTCAGGGTAGGGTTATTTCCTCCATGATTTTAGGGCTTTGACGATACATTGAATTATTGTAAAGTTTAGTCGGACACGGAAAATGTCGTAGAGATGGTTTGTGTCTGGTGTTATGCCTGTGCGTTTCTGTCACAACTATCAAGAAAGCGTTTTAGACATTGTTGATATTAGAGTTTTAAGGCCCTGTAGAATGTAGATTGCACAGTAGTAAGTGTGGATGTACTGAACTTGAGTAAGTTAGGTCGAAGAAGATGAGGGGGTGTGTTGCCAGGGAGGGATTTAGTGAATTATTCTTACTGCAGAGCTTTTTGTTGGGTTTATTATTGGCTTAGGGTGTGTTGCTGCAGTTGAGCTCCCAAGCACAAATAGCATAGGTGAGGTATGGATAAATAAGTGGTGGTATATGTAAAGGGCATTTTGCGGCACGTAGTATCGTAAATGGAGAGGATCCCAAACCGTTTTTGGATACTTTTTTGGTTATATTGCTGGATGTGGTGCTGAAATTCAGGTTGTTGTCAAGGTAATAAGCATAGGAATTGCCCCCATTATTTCTGGTAATTAGAGTGTTGTCAATCTTAATGTTAATTTGTGCATCTCCTGCTCTGCTACCAAACAAAATATAGTAGGTTTGTCAGTGTACGCGCTAAGTTTATTGGCTGTCATCCAAGTCGATATTTTAATCTATCTCCTCAATCACAATGTGTTGAGTGGCAAGATAGAGGGTGAGATATGACATAAGTCCGTTGTCCATCAGCAAAGAGAATGGTTTTCAGGTGTTGGGATAGCGTTTGAAGGTCATGATGTATATGATGAAGAGCAGGGGACCAAGGACCCTTCCCTGTGGAACTACCAGTATCAAGTGCCGTGTTCTTGATGCTGTGTCCAAGTTAATGGTGACAGATACTGATACCTAATAGTAATGTAAGATTTGAAATAAAGCAAGCTGCATGGCCTCTTAAACGTAATATCAAGTTTGTGGAGTCGGATGTTGTCGTGGTCCTACTGTGTCAAACGCTTTTCTTAGGTCAATAAAAATTCACTAGTGAATATTCCTTATTTTCCAATTCTGTGTAAAGCAGAGCTAGCATTTTTATGATTGCATCAATTAGTGCTTGTATTTTTTCCTGCATCCAATTGAGCAGGGGTTGAGTATGTTTTGAGCCATTTATAAATGAATACAGTCTCCTGTGCAACGAGTTTCACAAGATTTTGGATAGCAATGTAAATTGATATGGCCTATAGTTGTTTAAGTCTGTAGGGTCACCACCTTTATGTATTGGTGTAACCCTTGCCATCTTGAGTAGTTTCGGGAAGGTGGCTAGCTCTAGTGACTTGTTAAAAAGTAATTGAAATAGCATGCGAAGGACCCATGGGCCTCTCCGCTTGTACAGTAGTGGGTGGGACATGATACAGATTCCCCGAGGTTATTTTAAGTGGCTTTATAAACTCAGTGACTTCCGTGGGCTCAGTTGTGCGCGAAGAAGGAATTAGGGAAATTCCCATCTAGGTAGTCCCCGGCATGGGCATTTGGTATGTGGATTTACTGCGAGAATAGATCCTAATGGTGTGAGAAGAAGTTCGTTTAATCTTGATTACTGTGTCAGTGGGATGTTAGTGTGTTTCATTTGGTTTAGTTAGGACAATATTCTTGGTTTTTTCTCAGTTTAGTGGGTCCCTAGAATCTGAGAGAGTGTTTTTTCCAGGTCTTTTTATATCTCCTCTAGTGGTCTGCGAATCAGCTGGAGTAGTATAGTTGTTTGGCTTTCTTTATTACTTTGGTTAGAGCTGATGAATATGTTTTAAGATATCTTTGTGTATTAAGCCCTGTCTATATTGCTTTTTCATATTGGTGTTTCTTGTCAATGGATTACAGAATGTGTGCTGTTACCAGGGCAACCAAGCCGTTTGTTTGTGAATCTGTTTGTTTTTATATGCCATGTTTGTTGAATAGTCTAAGTAATTGTTAAGAAAAAATGTACTGTCCAGTCATCCATACCATTGCCTTGGAGAATTCTGTAGGCCAATCAACAGTCCTCTAGGTCAGCTGTAACTTCCTTACTGAGAGGCCCGTCATGGAGTCTAATGAGACTTTTTGTTTGTTATTCAAGTGGTGGTTTACTAAGTTTGTCAGGAGGAGGAGGGTATGATCTGTAGTGCTATCTTGATTAGTCCCTGATTAAGGGGCTAGTAACTTTGGTCCAATGATGGTCTATTATGGTTGCACTTGTCTCAGTCCAGCCTGTTTGGTTTAGTTATTTTTGTATGAGAAAGTGTGTTTGTCATATTGTTGAGAAATCGATCAGTTACAGGCAGATAATCTAAGTAAGCCAAGGTTGATGTTGAAGTCTCCAGCTAAGAGAAGGTGTCTTATTCATTTGTCTGTTTGTTATTATGACTTTAATTACTCCACTGAAACTTGGGATGGTTTGTGAGGAATCCGGTAAACGGCAACCGATTGTTATAGGCCCCCCCCGGTCTTAAGGTTTTTTTACAGTAAAATTAGCAAAAAGTATTGCCCATATTCATACACTAAAGCAAGTGGTGCTAAGACAAATGAATTGGTTAGAGTAATAATTGGCAATAACCACCACCCCCAACTTGGGTTGGTCTGCAGTGTGATTGCTGTGTTCCCTGGTAGAGGGTAGATATCTATTATGTCCTCTTAAGCAGTCTCAGTAAGAATAATGCAGAGAAGGTGTCTTTAGTGATTCAAGGAGTGCTAGGAGGTCATCATATGTTGTGCTTAAGGACTGATGTTGTATTAAGTACTGATAGAACTTTTAGCATTGTTTAGGATATGTGTGCCTTGTGATGCTGTGTAATAAAGTCAGTTACTTTCCAATAGGTTTTGATTCGGTGTCAGATTATGGAGGTTTAGATCAGGGTCAACGTGATCAATCATCTTCTAGGTTTAAATTATTGTTATTTATATCCTGAGTTGTGTGTTGAGTTCTAGTACTGATATCTGTAGTGGTAGGAAGTTTGGACAAGTATATAGCTAGAGTATTTTGGTCATGTAGGGTATAGTCACTACTACACATAATAATAATTGTTGTAATATAATTTGTATGAATCATATCTATTCCCTAAAGCATCTAAATACAATTTTAGATCATCAGTATTCACAGTTTCTTGATTCATTAATTCCAAACACTTAATGTATGTTTTTGTTATATGACCTTTTCTAGCTTGCAGTGATGCTTTTTTTTGCTCTATATTCCATATGTTTGTCTTCTACCTTAATTATCCTCCATTTCCCTCTATAGCCATGATGCAATGTGTTAAATTCACTAAATTAATACCACTGATTATGTAACTAAATTATGCACTTCAAAAAGTAAATATACAACATAACCCTTTGGAAAAATCCAACTACATGAGAACTTCAAAACTAGGGAGGCCAAGCCCATGATGACACTCTTCAGGTCACTTGTTCTTATCTAGGCTGGAATATTGCTGCACTCTAACAGCACCTTTCAAGGCAGGTGAAATTGCCGACCTAGAAAATGTACAGAGACTTTCACGGCAACTCATAACGGAGGATAAAACACCCTCAATTACTGTGAGCGCTTGAGTTTTCTAAACCTTTATTCCCTGGAACGCAGGAGGAAGAGATTTCATATAAATACACCTGAAAATCCTAGAGGGACTAGTACCGACATGCACACCGAAAATCCACTCACTACGAAAAGCAAAAGACTGGGCAGACGATGCTCTCAACCCCCTAACCAATAAAAGCAGGGGTGTCACAGCACGTTTTAAGAGAACAATACAAAAAGTGTCAGGGCCCAGACGTCAACTGCCTCCCAGCACACATAAGGTGATACCAACAGACCCCCTGGCAGTCTTCAAGCTGGCACTGGACAGCACCTAAAGTCAGTTCCTGATCAGGCCGGGCTGTGGTCTCATACGTTGGTTTGCGTGCAGCCAGCAGCAACAGTCCTGGTTGATCAGGCGCTGATCCCCAGGAGGCCTGGTTCACAGACCGGGCCGCGGTGGCGTTGACACCCCGAAACTCTCTCCAGGTAAACTCCAGGTAAACACCTGAGCTTAGTAATTACACATGTAAGAAATTTAAATATAAATTTTTAAATACACATTAATAATGTTGGGGGAGCTACGCCTTGAGCTTAGCAAAATTAAATATTGAAAATTATAATCGCACTACACATTAAGTAAATTTTTTGGACCTAACATCCACCTCCTTCTGTCATTTCACATATAATATTATTAAGTAATTAATCACTAATTAAAGACTTCATTAATTCCACTCCGGTTCGAACAAAGATACCAACGGGCAACTAAATTTGTGGAAAATTAACATTTACCGGGATGAATCTCATTACATACATACAAGTAAATGGTAACAAAAGATAATTATTATTATAAAAGTGTACAGATACAAGTAGGAATTTTTAGGACACCTAGGTCGCAAAAATGTTCCCCCTTCGATACCTTCCATCTAATCCTCCACAAGTTGCTCTAGACCCTATATTAATATCTAATGAAATGTACATACACACCAGGAATTCTGGTAAAATTATTATAATTTTTGTGGACTGTATATTAAAATTAATAAATGATTACATATACACATTATATAACAGAAGAGAAATTTATAAATCATAACACTCACCAATTTGTCTGGAGATTACTGTGTATCATACTCAAAAAAAACCCTGTATACATTTATGATAATAATACTGGCTAGAACTTTAAACATAAATATATAGACATGACTTAGCTGGGGTAATATCCTGTTTTCATCTAATTACAGAGTCCTGTCCAGTCGCCTGATTCTATCGTTATGCAGGACTGCAATTCCAACAATTTCGGCTCCTATTTGAGAGGTGTAAGCCCAATATAACCTCTAGAGTGACGAAAATTCTTCTTATTTTCACTAACGTTTTCTTGGCTCATTCAAAAAATATGGCGACTCCTCCTGCTCGTCCGCGCAGGTGCCGAGCTTCCCATTTCTTATAATATAATTTTTATTAAATAAAATATATTTTATTAATTTACATACAAATACACTATTTTCAGAAAATATACTACATATTTTCCACACTATGACATGTCAAGATTTCTTATCAATGAAAATAAGATACCAGATATACTAAGGAAATCTCCTAAATTTGCTTGTAACAGATAAGTGAACTATAGATATGTAGATATAAATCCATATGTATTCCTGTTAACCCTTTGGGGCCTAGTTCCTAGGCCTTTTGTGTATCCATATGCTCTTGCGCTACCGTCCACAGGAGGGACATGGGGCGCACAATAAACTAGCCACTTCGGTGGCAAAATCTAAAACATCATAACATCATGGGCTGCCACTTGGGGTTTGGAGGTTAGTGTCGCCAAGTCCCGGCTTTTATGCTTTACTAGACGACGCCTCTCTACTTTTCCATCTGTTTCATTGGGTTAAACACCAATCCCGTTGGTCTCTTCTCATCGACGGCTGGGTGTCACTTCGGATGCATCACCCTTGACATGGAGGAAACATGTAATGGCCCTCCACCTCTCATGTGCATGCTACACTGCACTTATGCACCGGATCTCTGGCACTAAGATTTTATACAGCTATGGTTCTCACCAACTGGCAGTTAGACCCTGTCACCTCCTTGACTTGGTTCTTGCCAGTAGGGAAACACTAATTAATAATCTTGAGGTTAATGATGAGCTTGGGGAAAGTGATCACAAATCACTCAGTTTTAATATATCATGGAATTCCCCTAATAATGGCAATCAAGTCTCTGTCCCTGACTTCCGCTTGGCTGATTTCATAGGACTGAAAAATTACTTAGGTGGGCTGAACTGGAATGACCTGACTAAGGGTCAGGTAGGTGGTGATGGTTGCCGATATGACGCTTTCCAGGGCATAGTTCTAGCTGCTCAGTCAAATTATGCTCCAAATAGGGAAATCAGATCAAACAAAAATGATCCTAAATGGATGAACAATAGATTAGAATATCTAATTGGTCAAAAGAGAGGCATATATAGGCAAATCAAAAGAGGAGAGGGGCAATTAAGGAATCGATATATTCAGTTAAAGAGAGAAAAAAAAAATGGGAATTAGAAAAGCAAAAAGAGATTATGAGGTTAAAGTATATCCGTCATGTGGCCTCTCTCCACGGTTGTAGGGAGGCAGCCTGTCCCCCCACGTTTGGTTCAACCTTCCTTTGTGGCCAGGTATACAGAAGTAAGATCATAGACAAGTTAGGCCCACTCAAAAGTTCCTCGGGTCAGCTCACTGACAGATTAGATTAGATTTTGCCACCGAAGTGCCTAGTTTATTGTGCACCCCATATCCATCCTGTGGACGGTAGCGCGAGAGCATATGGATACACAAAAGGCCTAGGAACTAGGCCCCAAAGGGTTAACAGGAATACATATGGATTTATATCTACATATCTATAGTTCACTTATCTGTTACAAGCAAATTTAGGAAATTTGCTTAGTATATCTGGTATCTTATTTTCATTAATAAGATATCTTGACATGTCACATAGGTTATTATACTGTCTGTCTCTGTATTCCTCAATGAGTGGACAATTAAGCACACTGACAGTGATAAAGAAATGTGTAGAATTTTTAACACATACTTCCTCTCAGTTTTTACACAGTAGGATACCAGCGATATTCCAGAAATGATAAATTATGTAGAACAGGACGATAATAAACTGTGCACGATTAGGGTCACAAGTGACATGGTCCTTAGGCAAATAGATAAATTAAAACCTAACAAATCCCCAGGCCCTGATGAACTGTATGCAAGGGTTCTAAAGGAATGTAAAGAGGAGCTTAGCAAACCTTTGGCTAATCTTTTCAACATATCACTGCAAACTGGCATGGTGCCAGATAAGTGGAAAATAGCAAATGTGATACCTATTTTCAAAGCAGGTGACAGGTCCTTAGCTTCGAACTATAGACCAATAAGCCTAACCTCCATAGTGGGAAAATTTATGGAATCAATAATTGCCCCAGGCAGTTAGTAGCCACCTTGAAAAGCATAAATTAATCAACTAATCTCAACATGGTTTTACAAAGGGGCGTTCCTGCCTTACGAATTTATTAGCTTTTTTCACTAAGGTATTTGAGGAGGTAGATCATGGTAATGAATATGAAGTAAGGCTTTTGACAGGGTCCCACATCAGAGGCTATTGAGGAAAATTAAGGCAGTTAGTTAGTTTAATATGTTTATTATGCACCCCATACCCATCCTGTGGGCGGTAGTCAAAAGATTACAGAGGTACATAATTGGTCCAGGGACTGGACTCCAAAGTTTTGATAGCTGAGCAAGTTACAGAGGTAATGAACTCACAATTTACAAAGGTAATGAACTCACAATTTACAAAGGTAATGAACTCACAATTTACAAAGGTAATGAACTCCCAGGAAGGTCTGTCACCAATCATGACAAGTTACAAAGGTTTTACCGATTACAAGAGGTACGTATATGGGTCCAGGGACTGGGCCCCCAAAGTTTTGAATAGCTGAACTAGGTACAAAGGTAATGAGCTCACAAGTTAGCAAAGGTATGAAATTCTGTAGAATGGTTACTTAGGTTTGTAACATGACCCCAATCATGAACAAATTATAGAGTAATGAGCAGTTTCACACTTCCACACCGCGGTCACCAGTGTCTGTATGAGTTGTATTGGTGCAAATATTGATTGTTGAGTCACACAACAGTCCAACACACACACACACACACACACACACACACAACAACACACACACACACACACACACACACACACCACTCTCTTCTCCCTCCTCTCCACTCTCTCTCGGCCTCACCACTCTCCTCCCGTCACTCCGCATAACCCAATCTCCTCACCCTCCTCTCTCTCTATAGGCCCTCCTCTCCTTCCATCTCTCCATTTCTCTCTCTCATAGCCTTTTTCCCTCGCCCGCACTTTCTCCCTCTCTCTCTCTTTCTCTCCTCTCTCCCTCTCCCTCTCTTTCTCTATCTCTACCCTTTCTCTCCCCCTCACATTTCTCTCTCTCTCCCCCTTGATCTTATCCCCCTCACCCCCATACTCTCTCCTCTCTCTCCCATCTTTCTAACCCTTTCTCTCTCCTCTCTCTCTACCCTTTTCTCTCTCCCCCCCACACCCCCTCCCTCCGCTAAGCCTTCTGTCTGCGGTAATAAAAAAAAAAAAAAAAAAAAAAAAAAAAAAAAAAAAAGAAATATGGGTGGCCTAAGGAACGGAAAACCAGAGATCTGGGTAGACGAAACCAGGGAGGAAAGACTGGGAGTTAGATCTCCAAAAAAGGGAGGAAGAGTGGGGAAAGGAAGATAGTGGAGCTTGGTAAGAAAATGGAGAGCGGGATAGCTGAAGAGTGGCAGGAAGTGGGAAGTATAACAGGTCTTAGCAGCAGACGCAGGATACAGTGCTTATGGAAGAGAAACTGCAAAGCTTAAACAGATTAGAGAGATAAATGACAATCAGATGTAACATCAGGAAATTCAAAGTCAGTAGGCGCAACAAGGGAATGGAGCAACAACGGAGACATACCGTACACGAAGGGCCCTATCAGACCCTCGTGGGTGCCGAGGGAAAAGACCGATGAGCACACTGAGATCAAGCGGACAGGTGCTTGAAGACAAAGATGGAAATTCAAAGTTCAGGGCGCAGACAAGGGTATGGTAAGCACACCGGAGACTGCCGTACACGAAGAGCCTATCGACCCACGTGGGGCCAGAAAAGACGAATGAGCACACTAAGATCAAGCGACAGTCCGAAGACAATGAAGGTTTGTTTATAATGCAGAGATTCTAACAGCCAACTGCAGTAAGCAAGGGACAGCTGCCAGGAAAGACAGTCAACTGAGAATAGAAGTTTCAGATATGACAGGGACTAAGGCAAGAACACGTCATGGCAGGAAATAAAATGCCTCAGAAGAAGCAGATGGAGAACTCATGGGAGGAGGAAAGGGCGAGGTCAGTCTTTGTGTACGGGCTCCAAGAAGCCAAGGGGGCCAACTTTTGAAGAGAAATAAAACAGGAGAGAAAAAAATGATTGAAGGCATCATGAAAACAATAGGGGAGGGCAATATGACCCAGGTGACAAATTTTCAGAGAATTTTGGGTGGTTTGCGAGTGGAAGATAACGACCTTGTCAGAGTAACTTTCAAGGAAGAATCAGTTCGAATCAGATTCTGCAAAGAGAAAGCAAGACTTGAGGGACAAAGAGGGGTACCAGAGAGTATAACCTCGACCGCGACAGAACACAAGAAGAAGGACTACACTGAAAAGAGGGTACAGAGACGCAAGGAGGGAACGAGAAGCAAATGAAAAATGGGCAGACCCAGCCCACAGGAGGAAGGGCAAACACACCCCACATAAATCTCCCACAAAAGACCCCACCCCCGCAACATTCCCTAACGCGCAACTGAGCAACCTATACCTACAACACCACCACTGTTCCCTGCTGCCACCAACCCCATATCACAACCTCACCCCAACAAGCTGTCTCCTTATGGGCATCTCTGACCCGCACCCCCTCATCAACACATACCCCACCTCACCACAGTCCCCATAAGGCCGCCCACCAAGGCTCTCGCTCCCACCAACCCCAATATACTTGCAATGACCACAATGATTCGAAAAGAATCTAGAAGGTTTGTTACACAAACGCGGATGGAATAATCGAAATAAACATGAGGAGTGGAATGAAAGAATCAGTGAAAAATCCCAGACATCATAGCAGTCACAGAAAACAAAATCTCGCTGAGACATAACAGACACAATCTCCATCTTCCCAACAGGATATCAGATCCTGAGGAAAGATAGAAGAGTAGAGGGGAGGAGGGGTTTGCACTTGCTCAAAAACACCAATGGGGATTTGAGGAAATGAAGGCATGGACATGATTGGAGAAAGAGACACATGTAGGTACAGATTCAGTCCGAGAACTATAAAGTAGTCAATGGAGTGATGTATAAGCCCACCACAGAACGCTAGGGGCCAAGAGAGGAATACAAAGAAAACAACCGGGTGATGGTGGACAACACTGGCTGAGTGGCAAAGAAGAGCCACTCGAGCTAGAGCAAGTTACTGTAATGGGCGATTTCAACCACAGGGAGATCGACTGGGAAAAACCTTGACCACATGGGGGCCCGAAACATGAAGCCAAGATTGGATATGTACTTGAAAACCATCATCAATCAACATTTCAGGGACACAACCAGATGAGAGAGGGGAGGGATGAGCCCAGCAGGAACTGGATTTTGTACACCCTGAGCAGTCACAGACTTCGAGGACATCTCACTTACCAGAGGCCCTTGGAGCTAGCGATCAGTGGTCCTGAGTTTGACTATTGGTAGAGTACAAGGGGAGAAGGTAACAGGAACTGAAGGGGACAGGCCAAACTAAAAAAGGGGGACTACCACAGGTATGAGAAACTTCCTGCAGGAGGTTCAGTGGGACAGAGAAAATGGTAGGAAAATCAGTAAACGAGATGATGGAAGTATGTGGCAACAAGCGCAAGGAAGGCAGAGGAAAGTTTTGTTCCCAAGGGAAGACAGAAATAATAGGATGAACCAAAAACGAGTCCTTGGTTGTACCCGAAGGTGTAGGGAGGCAAAAACTAAGTGCAACAGAGAATGGAAAGTACAGGAGGCATAGGACCCAGAAAACAAAGGAGAATTTATAGAAGAGCCAGAAAACGAGTATGCGCAGATAAGGAGGGAGGCCCAGCGGGCAGTAAAACGACATAGCATCGAAAGTCAAATCTGACCCGAAACTGCTGTATAGCCACATTGCGAGAAAGACAACAGTCAAGGACCAGGTGATAAGGCTGAGGAAAGAAGTGGGGGGATAACTCACAAGAAACGATCAAGAGGTATGTGGAGGAGCTCAATCAGCCTAGCACGCGAGATTAAGGAAGTATTACAGTAAGCGACAGAAGGACTCTGGGGGGACAGACCAGATGGGACACCGAACAAGGAATACAACCAACAAGTGGTTGGACGACATACAACAGAAAGAGGAAGGAGGTGAAAAACTGCTTAAGGGGACATCGGATACGCTCAAAGCAATGGGACCCGGACAACATCTCTCCATGGGTCCTTAGAGAGGGAGCAGATATTTGTGCGTACACTTACCACAATCTCAACACATCCCTGGAAAACTGGGCAACTACCTGAGGTAATGGAAGAACGGCAATGTATTCCCATTTTCCAAAAAAGGAGAACAGAAAAGAGGCACAATCTATAGACCCCTGTGTCCATTGACTGTATAGTATGCAAAATTATGGAGATGATTATCAGGAGGAGAGTGGTGGAGCACCTGGAACGGAACAGGAGTATAAATGCCAACCACACGGATTTCACGGAAGGCAAATCCTGTTCACAAAACCTCTGGAGTTTTATGATAAAATAACAGAAGTAAGACAAGAGAGAGAGGGTGGTTCAATTGCAATCTTCTTGGACTGCAAGAAGGCTGTTGACAACAGTTCCTCACAAGATTAGTGCAGAAGCTAGAGCATCAGGCATATAACAGTGAAGGGCACTGCAATGGATAAGAGGAATATCCTGAGACAGGAGGCAACAACGAGTCATGGTACGTAATGATGTTATCACAGTGGGCACCTGTGACGAGCGGGAGGTCCCCACAGGGGTCGGTTTCCTAGGACCTGTGCTATTTTGGTATATTGTGAACGACATGACGGAAGGTTAGACTCAGAAGTGTCCCTGTTTGCAGAGTGAGTGTAGTTAATGAGGAGAATTAAATCTGAATGAGGAACCAGGCAGGACTTCAAAGAGACCTTGGACAGAACTGGACACCAGGTCAGCAAATTGCTTCTCGAATTTACCTGCCAAATGCAAAGTCATGCAATAGGGGAAAAGGGGCACAGAAGACCACAGACAGAGTATAGGCTAGGTGGCCAAAGACTGCTAACCTCACTCAAGAGAAAGATCTTGGGGTGATATAACACCGAGCATGTTCACCGGAAGCACACATTCAATCAGAAATAACTGCTGCAGCAAATGGAGCCGCCTGGCAAAAACCTGAGAACAGCATTCCGACACCTAGGTAAGGAATCATTCAGACACTGTACACCGTGTATGTCAGGCCCATAATACTGGAGTAAAGCAGCTCCTGTTTGAACCCGCACTTGATAAAAGCACGTCAGAAACTAGAGAAAGTACAAAGGTTTGCAACAAGGTTAGTTTCCAGAGCTAAGGGAATGTCCATATGAAGAAAGATAAGGGTAAATTCGGCCTGAACGACACTGAGGACAGGAGGGACAGGGGAGACATGATAACGACATATAAAATATGCGTGGAATAGACAAGTTGGACAAGGACAGGATGTATCCAGGGAGGGGACCAGAAACAAGAGGCACAATTGGAAGTTGAAGACACAAATGAGTCGAGAGAAAGTAGGAAGTATTTCATCAGTCATAAGAGTTGGAAGCAGTGGAATAGCCTAGAAAATGACGTAGTGGAGGCAAGGAACCATACACAGTTTTTTAAGACGAGGTTTGATAAAGCTCATGGGAGCGGGAGAGAGAGGTCAGTAGCAACCGGTGAAGAGGCGGGGGCCAGGAATCTAGGCATCACCCCTGCAACCACAATAGGTGATAACAAATAGGTGAGTAACAACACACTTCAGTTTTAATATGCTTTATTATGCACACCCTCCCATCCTGGGGGCGGTAGTCAAAAAAGATTACAAAGGTAAATAATGGGTCCAGGGACTGGACCCCAAGTTATGATAGCTGAACTAGTTACAAAAGGTAATGAACTCCAGGAGATCTGTCACAATCATGGCAAGTTAGCAGAGGTAATGAGCACTTCACTCCAATACAGGTTACAGTCATTGGAACAAATTACAAAGTAATGAACCACTGATACTCCACAACCTAGGTCACAATTTAATGAGTTATAAATACAAAATAATTAAGTGGGTCATACACCCACACTAAGCGCGCGGCGCGCACATACACACACAAGGGGGCGCACGCACGGACATGTGCACACGAGCGTACAAATATATAGCCAAATACCAACAACAATGACGCCACCCAACAACACGACACCACCCACACACACACACACCAAACACCCACACACACACCCTCACACACACCCACACACACACCCTCACACACAAGCACCCTCACACACAACCCACACACACACCCTCACACACAAACCCACACACACACACCCACACACGCACACCCACACATGCACACAACACACACACGCCACACACACACACACAGACCCTCACACCCACCCGCACACACACCCACACACACACCCTCACACACAACCCACACACACACGCCACACAAAAGCCACACCTCAAAGGCGATGGGACCGGACAACATCTCCCCATGGTCCTTAGAGAAGGGGGGGGAACAGAGATTGCCGTGTGTGCCTCTAACCACAATCTTCAACACATCTCTTGAAAACAGGGCAACTACCTGAGAAATTAAGACGCTAATTAGTCCCCATATTTAAGAAAGGAAACAGAAAACGAGGCACTAAAACACAGACCTTGTCTCTGACCAAGTATTGTGTGCAAAGTCATGGAGGGAAAAAAAAGAAAAAAAAATTATCAGAGGAGAGTGGTCCGAACACACTGGAAAGGAACAAGATTATAAATGAAAACCAGCATGGGTTCATGGAAGGCAAATCTTCTTATCACAAACCTCCTGGAGTTTTATGACAAGGTACCAGAAGTAAGACACGAGAGAGAGGGTGGGTAAGATTGCGTTTTCCTAACTGGGCGAGGAAGGCCTTGAACAACAGTTCCCCACAAGAGATTTAGTGCAGAAGCTGGAGAATCAGGCACACTTAAAAGGAAGGGCACTGCAATGGGATAAGGGAATACCTGACAGGGAGTCAGCAACGAGCATGGTAGTCGTGGAAGAGGTATCACAGTGGGCGCCTGGAACAAGTGGGGTTCCCACAGGACAGTCCTAGACCAGTGGCTATTTTTTGATATATGTGAACGACATGATGGAAGAATAGACTCTGAATTGTCCCCTGTTCGCAATATGACGTGAAGTTGATGAGAAGAATTAAATCGACGAGGATGAAGGCAAGGACTGCAAAGAGACCTGGAGGGCTGGACATGTGGTCCAGTAACTGGCTTCTCGAATTCAGATCCAGCCACATGCTAAGTCATGAAGAATTTGGGAGGGGCAAAGAAGACCGCAGACAGAGTGTATCTAGTGGACAAAAGACTACAGACCTCACTCGAGGGAGAAAAGACCTTGGGTCACCATAACACCGAGCACATCACCGGAGCCACACATCAACCAAATAACCGCTGCCAGCACGAGTGCCCGGCAAACCTAAGAATAGCGTTCCGATACCTTAATAAGGAATCGTTCAAGAACTGTTACACTGTCTACACAGTCGGGAAGTTTAGCAGTAAAGGTCGAGAACGCAAAACCTAGTCATTGTGGTAGTCTACAAGCCTCCGGATGCAACATCCCAGCAATTCCAGGACAGCTGTTAAAAAATTGACATTGTCCTGGAAAAACTTCCAGCTCCTCAACCCAACATCTGCTCCCTGGGGGATTTCAGCCTTTAAGCACCTAAAATGGAGGAATATAGCAAATAATATTGTTGCAGTAAAACACCAGGAGGCAGCTCTGATTAAAACTCACAACGCGACGCGCGCGTTTAAATCACTGCAAAAAAAACAAAAAATTCAATTTAAACGCAGCAATAATAGAGCCTACTAGACTGGAGAATACACTAAGACCTCATCTTCACTAACAATGATGATCTGATAAGAAAGTTTCACCATATTCAAAAACACGTGTGTGGTGTGTGTGTGTGCGTGTGGTGTGTGGTGTGTGTGTGTGTGTGTGTGTGTGTGTGTGTTTGTGTGGTGTGTGTTTGTGTGTATGTGTATGAGTGTGTGAGTGTGTGTTTAGTGTGTGGTGTGTGGTGTGTGGTGTGTGTGTGTGTGTGGTGTTGTGTGTGTGTGTGGTGTGTGTGATATGAGGTGTGTTGTGTGTTAGTTACCATTTTGTCCTAGGCACATGTCGATTAGAACCCTAGGCCTGTTGTATTTGCGAGTGTGTGTGGTGTGTGTGTGTTGTGGGAAGGTTGGGGCGTGTCCTCAGTCTCGAGAGAATGATAAAACCTATATAGCTTAGTATCGTCTTAGGCCCAACCGGGCTCTAGAAAGCAGAAAAACTCTTGAACACATCAAAGGTATCTCAAAGGGTCCACCACGCAGTATTAAATATACGTGGTCCAAGAGTTTGCATTTGTCTGTGATACAACACTGAATCTAGAGAGGACAATCATATAATAGGCCTAGGCTCAACTAATTATTAAAATCTCAAGAAAATCAAAAACCTTCATAAGGAAAATTGAATAATCCCAGCCTATTTCACTGCAAATAGAACATGAACATAAGTCATATGGATGTAAAGCGACGACTTGGAACATCAGCCAGCGAGAGATCTCTGCAAGCCGCTAGTTATAACTGGATATAAACGCATCTAAAAATACCTAACAGATTATACATACTTCTCAGTATTTTTTCACGAGCATCTAAGAGTAAGTTTCCAAGATTAATTGTTGGTGCACACTTGCATGTACATCATCACCTCTGCCACACCTGACCCTTACTTCACACACCAGTACAAGCTGGGTCCCGTCAGACACTCTCACACAACTTTAACCACCACACAACCTTAACCAACCCTCAACACTCTCACACAGCTTACCACCTCACAACCTAAACCAACCTGTCAACACTCAATAACTTTCCACCACACAACCTTAACCAACCTTCAACACTCATAACTTTCCACCACACAACTCTAACCAAAACCTTCAACACTCACACACAGCTTTCCACCACACAACCTTACCAACCCTCAACACTCTCACACAGCATACCACCACACCCCCTTAACCAACCTTCAAACACCATAACTTTCCACCACACAACCTTAACCAACCTCAACACTCACACACACTTTGCCACCCCACAACCTTAACCAACCTTCAACACTCACAAACCTTTTCCACCACACTCTTGTAACACACTCAGCGCCCTTAATAAAGAAAAATACAACTCACTACAAAAACATCTTAGAATAATAATAAAAACGGAACATGAATAAAACAAAACACAAATATTAATACACTTAATAAAAATATCCAGCATCATTCTAATATATTGGAAATAAAAATGTAAAAGAATATCAACTGATAAATAACAAAAAGGCACAATACCGTGACTGGAACGATACACAATTAACCCGACACAAAAGAGAGAACTTACGACACGCTTCGTCCGACTTGGACCGCTTGGACTTTGTAAATGGTCCAAGTCGGACCTAAAAACGTGAAACGACGCCGTCCTTCAATATCATACCGATACCTGAGTTTTACCCTGGAGAGGGTTTCGGGGTCATCTCCCCCTGCGTCGGTCTGAGACCAGGCCTAAAAGTTTTACAATTAGTGTATCTGAAAGATGTTTTTCTTGACAACTAAATACCAGTGTTACTTAAAGCCAACATCAAAACACATTCAGTTAGGTCCACATGGCTTCAAACATGACATGCAGTATTCTCAACCACAGACTAGTTACTCTTATCGTCTTGTCTTTTGTTTGAGAAAACGATGAATATACAGTCAAAATGCTCCATAGAATTTTTGACATTTCAAGAATTTTTTCTACATCTGGGAGCCCGACCTGGACTAGGCCGGGAGCCTGGGTCTGACCCTGGCCGCTGGCGTTTGATACCCCGGAATTCCCTCCAGGTCGCTAGTCTAGTGCTTGCCCTGGTCCCCCCAACCAGGCGTTACTGCTGATGGCCAGTGGCCTATATATCCATACACAGCCTGGTTGATCTGGCACCTGGTGATGAATACTTGTCAGTTTTCCCCTTGAAAAACTTGTCTCACAGTGCTCTAATATCTTAAGGAGTAAGATGTTGAATAGTCTTGAGCAAACGGGATGTTGATACAATGGTTCTCTTAACTGTGCCCACACCGCACCCGCTGCTTTTCTTCACTGGTAATTTTGCTCTCATCCGCATTTCTCTCACTCCATAGTATGTTGTTAAGGCAGTGTAAAAGGTTTAGACAGACAAGTAAAGTCTCTCGTACAATGAAAGTCAGCTGACTATCTTTTAAAGACCACAATAAAACAAAATGCTGAGAGGGAAAGAAATGACAAGGTTTATATCTGGAGTTTGTTTCGGAGGGTCACTGCCCCCCGAGGCCCCCAGTACCGACCAGGCCTCCTGTTGCTGCCTGATCAATCAAGCTGTTTTGTGCTCACGGAGGCCGCACCGCAATCCTTAGTTGTGTGCGTGTGGGTGTATGAGTTTGTGGTGTGTGTACTCACCTAGATTTGTACTCACCTAGTTAGGTTTGCGGGGGTCGAGTCCGAGCCCCTGGCCCCGCTCTTTCACTGATCGTCTACTAGTCACTCTCCCTGAGACCGTGAGCTTTAATCATACCTCTGCTTAAAGCTATGTATGATCCTGCCTCACCAACATCCGCTTTCCCAAACTATTCCATCTTACTGACTACGTCTGTGGCGAAGAAATACTTCCAACATCCCTTGTGATTACATCTGTTGTCTTTCAGCTTCCAACTGTGCCCTTTTACTGTGTCAATCTCTGGAACATCCTGTCTTTGTTCCCACCTTGTCCAAATTCTCTCAGTATTTTGTATTCGTTGTCCATGTCCCCCCTATCTCTCCGGTCCTCCATATCGTTCAGGTTGATTTCCCTTAACCTCTCCCGTAGACATACCTCTTAGCTCTTGGACTAGTCTTGTTGCAAACCTTTGCACTTTCTCTAGTTCTTTACGTGCCTTGGCTAGGTGTGGGTTTTCCAAACTGGTGGCCGCATGGAACTCAATAGGGGCCTAACGTACCGGGTACAGGTGCCTGAACGATTCCTTATTAAGATGTCGGAATGCTGTTTCTGAGGTTTGCTAGGCGCCCATATGCTGTGCAGCAGTTTATTGTTAATGTGCGCTTCAGGAGATGTGCCTGGTGTTATACTCACCCACGATCTTTTTCCTTGAGTGAGGTTTGTAGTTCCTGACCCCCTAGACTGTACTCCGTCGCGGCCCCCCCCCCCCCCCCCCCCCTCCCCCCCCCCCCCCCCCCCCCCCCCCTTCTTTGCCCTCCCCAATCTTCATGACTTTGCACTTGTTGGGATTGAACTCTCCAGAGCCCAATTTGCTGGAACTACCAGGTCTCCAGGCCTGTCCAGATCCCTTTGTAGTTCTGCTGGTCTTCGATCGAGTGAATTCTTCTCATCAACTTCACGGTCATCTGCAAACAGGGACATCCTCAGAGTCTATTCTCCGTCAGGTCGTTCACCAAATACCCAAAAACCACTGTCCTAGGACTGACCCTGTGGGTTACCCCGCTGGTCACAGGTGCCCGCTCTGACACCTCGGCCACGTACCATGACTCGCTGCTGTCTTCCTGAACAAAGTATTCCCTGATCCATTGTAGTGCCTTCCCTGTTATCCCTGCTGGTCCCTCCGTTTTTTTGCACCAATCTCTTTGTGGTGGAAACTGTGTCAAACGCCTTCCTTGCAGTCCAAGAAAATGCAATCCAAAAACCCCCCACCCCTCTTCCCTCTCTCTCTTGTCTTACTGCTGTCACCATGTCATAGAAACTCCAGTAGGTTTGTGCACAGGATTTCCCGTCCTTGAAACCATGCGGCTGCTGTTTGATGAGATCAATGTCATATCCTTGCAGGTGTTCCACCACTCATCTCCTGATATCTTCTCCATGGATTTTTCATACAATAACATGTCAGTGACACTGGTCTGTATTTAATGCTTCAGTGTTCTGTCTCCTTTTTTTAAAGATTGGGACTACATTTGCTGTCTTCCATGCCTCAGGCAATCTCCCTGCTTCGATAGATGGAATTGAATATTGTGTGTTAGGGTACACATACCCCTGCTCCCTCTCTCAATACCCTGGGGATATGTTATCTGGCCCCCATTCCTTGAGGTACAGCTCAATCAGAAGCCTCTTCACTTCTTCCTCGGTTGTGTGCACTGTGTCCCAGCACTTGGTGGTGTGCCCCACCTCTCCGTCTTTCTGGAGTCCCTTCTGTCTCCTCTGTGAACACTTCTTTGAATCTCTTGTTGAGTTCTTCACATACTTACACGGTCATTTCCTGTTGTCTCTCCTCCTTCCTTCCTTAGCCTGATTACCTGGTCCTTGACTGTTGTTTTCCTCCTGATGTGGCTGTACAACAGTTTCGGGTCAGATTTGGCTTTCGCTGCTATGTCATTTTCATATTGTCTTTGGGCCTCCCTTCTTATCTGTGCATATTCGTTTCTGGCTCTACGACTGTTCTCCTTATTCTCCTGGTCCTTTGCCTTCTATATTTCTTTCCATTCCCTAGCACACTTGGTTTTTGCCTCCCTGCACCTTTGGGTAAACCATGGCTCATCTGGCTTTTTCATTACTCCTGTTACCCTTGGGTACAAACCTCTCCTCAGCCTCCTTGCATTTTGTTGCTACATATTCCATCATCTCATTAACTGGCTTCCCTGCCAGTTTCTCTGTCCCACTGAACCCCGTTCAGGTAGTTACCTCATTCCTGTGTATTCCCCTTTTTTGTAGTTTGGCTTCATTCGTCCTGGCCTTCCTACTTCTCCCTCCACTTGTAGCTCTACTGTGTATTCGAAGCTTAAAACCACATGGTCACTGGCCCCAAGGGGTCTTTCATATGTGATGTCCTCGATATCTGCACTACTGAAGGTGAATACTAAGTCCAGCCTTGCTGGTTCATCCTCTCCTCTCTCTCTTGTAGTGTCCCTTACGTGTTGGTACATGAAGTTCTCCAGTACCACCTCCATCATCTTAGCCCTCCATGTATCTTGGCCCCCATGTGGGTCCAAGTTCTCCCAATCGATCTCCTTGTGGTTAAAGTCACCCATGATCAGGAGCTTTGCCCTGCATGCATGAGCTCTTCTGGCCACTCTAGCCAGTGTGTCAACCATCGCTCTATTGATCTCGTCGTACTCTTGCCTTGGCCTCCTGCTGTTCTGTGGTGGGTTATACATCACTGCTATTACCACCTTGGGACCTCCAGAGTGAAGTGTTCCCACTATGTAATCACTTTCTTCTCCGCTATCTCCTCTCTCCAGCTCATCAAAATTCCAGCGATTTTTGATCAGCAACGCCACTCCTCCACCCCCCCTGTTCCCTCTGTCTTTCCTCAGGATTTGGTATCCCGTTGGAAAGATGGCATCTGTGTGTGTGTGTGTGTGTGTGTGTGTGTGTGTGTGTGTGTGTGTGTGTGTGTGTGTGTGTGTGTGGTGTGTGTGTGTGTGTGTGTGTGTGTTTATGTGTGTGTGTGTATGAATTTGTATGTGTGTGTGTGTGTGTGAGAGAGAGAGAGACTCAGCAATCAACATTTGCACCAATAACTCACTACAGTTGTGAACCGGGTGTGGAAGTGTGAATTGCTCATTACTCTAAAATTTGTTCATGATTGCAGCCATGTATAAACGTAAGTAACCATTCTTACAGTATTCATTACCTTTGGAACTTGTGAGTTCATTACCTTTGTAACTTGTGAGTTCATTACCTTTGTAACTTGTGAGTTCATTACCTTGTACCTAGTTCAGCCATCAAAACTTTGGAGCCCGGTCCCTGGACCCATTGTGTACCTCTGTAATCTGTAAATACCTTTGTAACTTGTCATGATTGTGACTAGACCTACCTGGAGTTCATTACCTTTGTAAATTGTGAGTTCATTACCTTTGTAAATTGTGAATTCATTACCTCTGTAACTTGCTCAGCTATCAAAACTTTGAGGCCCAGTCCCTGGACCAATTATGTACCTCTGTAATCTTTTGACTACCGCCCACAGGATGGGTATGGGGTGCATAATAAACATATTAAACTAAAACAAAAACAATATACTCAGATCACAACATAATTGAGGTTCAGTCATGTATGCGCGGAGCCCCAGACCGACATAATGAGATTAGTCACGAGGGAGCATTCACCAAATTCAACTTCAATAACAAAAACATAAAGTGGGACCAAGTAAACCAAGTCCTAACCGATATAAGCTGGGAAGATATACTAAGCAACACAGACCCCAACTTATGCCTAGAACAGATTAACTCGGTGGCACTCGATGTATGCACAAGGCTTATTCCTCGAAGAAAAAGGAGGAGTAGATGTAAAACAGAAAGAGACAGGCACTCCCTTTACAGGAGACGGAAAAGAATAACAGAGCGGCTAAAAGAGGTCAGTATATCTGAAATGCGTAGGGAGACACTGGTCAGAAAAATAGCAAGCTTTGAACTTAAGCTAAAAGAATCCTTTAGGAGTCAGGAAACCCGGGAAGAACTAAAAGCCATAAATGAAATCGAAAGAAACCCAAAGTATTTCTTCTCCTATGCCAAATCAAAATCGAGAACAAAGTCCAGTATTGGGCCCCTATTTAAAACAAGAGGGTCCTACACAGATGACAGCAAGGAAATGAGTGATCTACTCAAGTCCCAATATGACTCAGTTTTAGCAAGCCGCTAACCAGACTGAGAGTCGAAGATCAAAATAAATTTTTTTTATGAGAGAAGCCACAAAATTTGATTAACAAAGCCTATCCGATGTTATCCGGGACCCCCAAATGACTTCAAACAGGCGATAAATGACATGCCCATGCACTCTGCCCAGGGCCAGACTCATGGACTCTGTGTTCATCAAGAACTGCAAGAAGCCCCAAATCACAAAGCCTTTTCCATCCTATGGAGAGGGAGCATGGACACGGGGTCGTCCCACAGTTACTAAAAACAACAGACATAGCCCCACTCCACAAAAGGGGCAGTAAAGCAACAGCAAAGAACTACAGACCAATAGCACTAACATCCCATATCATAAAAATCTTTGAAGGGTCCTAAGAAGCAAGATCACCACCCATCTAGAAACCCATCAGTTACACAACCCAGGGCAACATGGGTTTAGAACAGGTCGCTCCTGTCTGTCTCAACTATTGGATCACTTCGACAAGGTCCTAAATGCACTAGAAGACAAAAAGAATGCAGATGTAATATATACAGACTTGCAAAAGCCTTCGACAAGTGTGACCATGGCGTAATAGCGCACAAAATGCGTGCTAAAGGAATAACAGAAAAGTGGTCGATGGATCTATAATTTCCTCACTAACAGAACACAGAGAGTAGTCGTCAACAGAGTAAAGTCCGAGGCACAAACGGTGAAAAGCTCTGTTCCTCAAGGCACAGTACTCGCTCCCATCTTGTTCCTCATCCTCATATCCGACATAGACAAGGATGTCAGCCACAGCACCGTGTTTTCCCTTTGCAGATGACACCCGAATCTGCGTGACAGTGTCTTCCATTGCAGACACTGCAAGGCTCCAGGCGGACATAAACCCAAAATTTCTTTCAGTGGGCTGCAGAAAACAATATGAAGTTCAACGATGAGAAATTTAAATTTATTCAGATATGGTAAACATGAGAAATTTAAAATCTTCATCAAGTACAAAACAAATTCTGGTCAAAAAATAGAGCGAAACACCAACGTCAAAGACCGGGGAGTGATCATGTGGAGGATCTCACCTTAAAGACCATAACATTGTATCAATCACATCTGCTAGAAAAATGACAGGATGGATAATGAGAACCTTCAAAACTAGGGAGGCCAAGCCCATGATGACACTCTTCAGGTAAACTTGTTCTATCTAGGCTGGAATATGCTGCACACTAACAGCACCTTTCAAGGCGGGTGAAATTGCTGACCTAGAAAATGTACATAGAACTTTCACGGCGCGCATAACGGAGATAAAACACCTCAATTATTGGGAGCGCTTGAGGTTCCTAATCCTGTATTCCCGGGAAAACGCAGGAGGAAGAGATACATGTTTATATACCCCTGGAAAATCCTAGAGGGACTAGTACCTAACTTGCACACGAAAATCACTCACTACGAAAGCAAAAGACTTGGCAGACGATGCACCATCCCCCCAATGAAAAGCAGGGGTGTCACTAGCACGTTAAGAGACCATACAAAAAAGTGTCAGGGGCCCGAGACTGTTTCAACTGCCTCCCAGCACACATAAGGGGGATTACCAACAGACCCCTGGCAGTCTTCAAGCTGGCACTGGACAAGCACCTAAAGTCAGTTCCGGATCAACCGGGCTGTGGCTCGTACGTTGGTTTGCGTGCAGCCAGCAGCAACAGCCTGGTTGATCAGGCTCTGATCCACCAGGAGGCCTGGTCACAGACTGGGCCGCGGGGGCGTTGACCCCCGGAACTCTCTCCAGGTAAACTCCAGGTAACTCACGCCTGTTCAAGCACGTCAAGAAGTTAGAGAAAGTACAAAGGTTTGCAACAAGGCTAGTCCCAGAGGTCAAGGGAATGTCGTACGAGGAAAGGTTAAGGGAAATCGGACTGACGACACTGGAGGACAGAAGGGTCAGGGGAGACATGATAACGACATACAAGATACTGCGGGGAATAGACAAGGTGGACAGAGATAGGATGTTCCAGAGAGGGTACACAGGGACAAGGGGTCACAACTGGAAGCTGAAGACTCAGACGAGTCACAGGGACGTTAGGAAGTATTTCTTCAGTCAAGAGTTGTCAGCAAGTGGAATAGCCTAGCAAGTGAAGTAGTGGAGGCAGGAACCATACATAGTTTTAAGAAGAGGTATGACAAAGCTCAGGAAGCAGAGAGAGAGAGGATCCAGTAGCGATCAGTGAAGAGGCGGGGCCAGGACTGATCTCGACCCCTGCAACCACAATTAGATGAGTACAATTGGGTTTGAGTACACACACACACACACCCCCACACACACACACACACACACACATGCACACATGTTTTTAAATGCTTTATTTACAGCTACAAAGTCAGAGTATTTCTCCAGAATGGTCTGCAATATACCACTGTGGATAAAATACTTTGGCCATTTCTTGAACATTTCTGAGTGAGTTGTTTCTAAATTCATTAATTTGATCACACTCCAGTACATAATGACGCAGGGTGTGACAATAGTCCATCTGGCAAAGTTTACATTTCGTTTGGCCCTACATCTGGTGGTGGTGATTTAAACCGCCATAGTTACTTGTAACCCAGCCGGAGCCGGGCAGTAGTGGACATCCAAGATCTGCTTATTTTGTTGGATGCACCAAAAGACATGTGGCTCCTCCTGCATGATGAATGATGATAGATGGACTGACTTGTGTCAATCTCCCTAAGTCTTAAGTCAATAAAGTTCTTTGAAGTTCTTTTCGTATTATTGTTTTTCAAACTGCTAACTGACAACTCAAGATTGTAATCTACCCCCTCTTTGAAAGCATCAGCTTAGCCAATTTATCAGTTCTATCATGCATCTGAAGACCAATGTGAGATGGAATCCACAGCATGTGCCCCTCTGACTCCACTGTCCACAATCTTACCATATCTATGTCTGGCTTCTGACACAAGCATGCCACAATTTATACTTAATGAGCTGAGAGCATTTATGGATGACAGAGAATCAGTTACAATTTAAAATGTCAAACCCTTTGATACATGGACACATTTGAGTGCAAGGAGTATGGCAAACAGTTTTGTTGAAGGTTTGAGGCCCAGTTAAATTTATTGCGTGCTCCAATTTCTTTATGAGAGCCATCACTCCCGTGTGACAACAGCAGCACTACCAGCTGCACCAGTGAACTGGTGAACAGAACCATCGACGTAAATAATTTGGAAAGAGTGTTCTGTGTGACTAAGTTATCAATACAGCTAAGGCATCATGTTTGGCTTCAAGACGAAGCTTTGGTTTGATTTTAAAAAGAGTTTTGGGGGGGAAATGGAGGAATGGTAGTTTGAAATGGGTAATATCCCATGGAGCAGGGAAATGTCTCTGTTGTCTAACTTGATATAGATCATGTAGCTGGTTCATGCGGAGTCGGTTTCCCGTTTTTTCGATCCATCTGGAAGGATGTTCACCAGGCTGAGGGAAAATTTGGGGGCTTTCTGTGCAGGGGTTTGAATGGGCTAGCCCTAAGCATATTGAAACCCCAATAAGGATATTTCTTTCAGTAACACGATCTCTAATGCTTGGAATATTAAGTTTTTTTCCGCATATTTAAAATTTTGGCAGTACGAGGGCATCCTAGGATGATCCTCATTGCTTCGTTTTGCAGTTTTTCCAGCCCTCCAAGCTTCCAGTCAGACACGAGTGCAAGTAGTGGCGGGCCCCATAATCAACCAATGATCTAATATAAGCAAGATACATCATTTTCACAATTTTAACATTAGCACCATACCGGGATGAAAACCTGCCACAACTCTAAATGCTCTCAGCCTTTCTTTGTTTTGGCGACAAAGTCTCGTTACAACAGGGCCAAGTAGTGGAACCTCAAAGCCTAGATACCTGTATCTGCTTACATATTCTAGAAGAGGGCCCATCATGCAACTGGATCTGAGAACTGTGCCTCTCTGCCCAGGAGACGCCTGTTGAGTATCTTTGTTTTATCCCCTGAGATTATTAACCCCCGGTCCTGACACGAGGCTAGTACCCTGATTAAGAATGTTTTGGGGGTTGGAGAACCGGTGGTGTGAATCATTATGTCATCAGCAAAACTAACCATATAATGATGGGGCTGGCTAGGCATGGCATTAAGTAAGGCATTAATCAAAATGTTGAAAAGTGGGACTAAGCACACCTCCCTGTGGTTCCAAATTTTAAAATCTTTAGTTACACTTCTATGTCCCTGGGAAAAACACAGACGACTTTCTGTTGGACAGGTAACCTTTAATCCAGCGGGTTAAAGGTTACATGTCGGTTGCTACATCAAAAGCGGATTTAAGGGCAAGGAACGTAGTGTACGAGCTGTCAGTGTGCAGAGTGAGAAAGGTGGGAATGCAATGATTGCACACTCCTTCCATGCATGAAGCCATGCAACCGGGGTGACAAGAATTCCTTAATTCTGTGCATAAGACAAGCGTCACGAGCGGTGTTCCACAGGGGTCAGTGTTGGGCCCCCTGCTGTTCACAATCTACATAAACGACATAGTGAGAGCATAAAAAAGCGACATCAGCAAGTTTGCCGATGACACCAAAAAGGCCGTCGGGAAATTCATTCTGACGAGGACATTAGAGCACTCCAGGAAGATTTGAGTAGACTGATGCAGTGGTCGGAGAGGTGGCAGATGCAGTTTAATATAGACAAATGCAAAGTTCTAAATGTTGGACAGGACAATAACCATGCCACATATAAACTAAATAATGTAGATCTTAATATTACGGATTGCGAAAAAGATTTAGGAGTTCTGGTTAGCAGTAATCTGAAACCAAGACAACAGTGCATAAGTGTTCGCAATAAAGCTAATAGAATCCTTGGCTTCATATCAAGAAGCATAAATAATAGGAGTCCTCGGTTGTTCTTTAACTCTATACATCCTTGGTTAGGTCTCATTTAGATTATGCTGCACAGTTTTGGTCATCGTATTACAGAATGGATATAAATGCTCTGGATTTATATCCAGAGCATTTGACAAAGTTGATCCCATGTATCAGAAACCTTCCCTATGAGGATAGGCAAAGGGCCCTGAATCTGCACTCTCTAGAAAGACGTAGAATTAGGGGGAATATGATTGAGGTGTATAAATGGAAGACAGGAATAAATAAAGGGGATGTAAATATTGTGCTGAAAATATCTAGCCTAGACAGGACTCGCAGCAATGGTTTTAAGTTGGAAAAATTCAGATTCAGGAAGGATGTAGGAAAGTACTGGTTTGGTAATAGAGTTGTGGATGAGTGGAACAAACTCCCAAGTACAGTTATAGAGGCCAGAACGTTGTGTAGCTTTAAAAATAGGTTGGATAAATACATGAGTGGGGTGGGTGTGGTGTAAGTTGGACCTGATTAGCTTGTGCTACCAGGTCGGTTGCCGTGTTCCTCCCTTAAGTCAATGTGACCTGACCTGACTAGGTTGGGTGCATTGGCTTAAGTCAGTAGGAGACTTGGACCTGCCTCGCATGGGCCAGTAGGCCTGCTCAGTGTTCCTTCGTTCTTATGTTCTTATGTTCTTAATGAAGTGGCAGATCGAGCAGCCTGCCTCGCACACACACTTCCTACCATTATCCCTCTTGCACTGCGCCGCAGTGATTTCACAAGGACTGTTTGGAAGGAAATCCACCATTTGTGGCAGGAGGATCAGTACGCTCCCTCTCTTCTTCGGCATTGAGCTCTGTCCAATCTTCAATGACCCCTGCCCTTGGGCTCGCCATCCCTATCGTTCAGTGGATGTTGCACTGACTCGCCTCCAGGTTGGGCACTCACGACTGGCAGCTCGTCTGCACCACCTTCGGATGACGGACTACTGCCCGTGGTGTCCCTCACAGCCTGAGACGGTGGAACACTTCCTGCTGTGGTGCCCACGTTATCACTCTACACGGACTATTCTCCGTGCGGCCTTGCGCACGTTTGGGGTGCAATCTTTAACTCTACCTCTCCCTCTCAGTGGGGAGGGTTTTGACCCCCTGGACCGTCAGGAGAACTTGACCTGTACCTGCTCATTCTTGCTGGCCTCAGGGCCATCAGGACTTTTAAAAGCGTTTTTAAAACAACTTCCACTTTGCTGGGTCCTTCTTACAGGAAACTGGGGCCCTGGCACTTTGGGCCCCTTTTAAACCCCCCCTTTCATGGAGTTACCGGGTAGATTACGGGTATGTATTCCGGTAGATTAAAGGGATTATATACGGGGTTATGTATATAAAGGGTTGTTTTCCCACAGGGATGAAACCGGGTTGAAAATACGGTATGTTTTCCAAAAATATCCGGGGTATGTAATCACAGGGTATGTAATCACAGGGTATGTAATCACAGGGTATGTATACACAGGGTAGTATATCACGGGTATTATATCACGGGTATGTAACACGGGTATGTAATCACAGGGTGTAATAAAGGGGTATTTAATCACGGGGTATGAAAAACACAGGGATGACATCACGGGGGAGTAACACAGGATTAATCACGGGGTATTAATCACAGGGATGTAATCACAGGGAATTAATCACGGGAGAATCAAGGGTATTAATCACAGGGTATGTATACACGGGGATGTAATACAGGGATGTACACACAGGGCATTACATCACAGGGTATGTAATCACAGGGTTGTATATAAAGGAGTAATCACAGGGATGTAATCCAGGGTATGTAACACAGGGAATGTATACAAGGTATTAAACACAGGTATGACATCACGGGGGATGTAATCACGGGGTATGTAAACACGGGGTATGTATATACAGGGATTACACCAGGGCATGACATCACAGGTATGAACATCACAGGGAAGTATATCACGGGGGTTGAAAAATTCACAGGTAGTTACACAGGGTATGTAACACAGGGTATGTAACACGGGTATGATATCACGGGTATACACACAGGATGTAAATACGGGTATTACATCACGGGTAGTATATCCAGGGTATGTAATCACAGGGTATGTATACAGGTTTGTAAAATCACGGGTGTATATCACGGGGTGATACACAGGGTATGTAATCCAGGGAAAGTTATCACGGGGTATGTAATCACGGGGTATTATTTTGGGGGTTTGTATATACAGGGTATTATACACAGGGGTTGTATACCGGGGTAGTATATCACAGGGTATTATATCACGGGTATTATATCACGGGGTTGAAATTCAGGGGGTTTTAATATCAGGGGTATGTATATTCAGGGTATGTAATCCAGGTTAAAAACACGGGGTATGTATAGCGGGGATTTTATATCACGGGGTATATATATCCAGGGGGGTTTACATCACATGGTATATCATCACAGGGTAATAACACGGGGTTTTAATCACGGGGTATATACAGCACAGGTAGTACATCACTGGATAAATACTCACAGGTTATACACACGGGGTTATAAGCACAGGGATTTGATAAATTGACACAGTGCCTCTGGTATCTTTATTGAGGAAATTTTTTCAACAGTGGTTTCACCCAAAACACGGGAAAAACTTAAACAAAGAAAGGGTAATCAGCCCTAACCATCATTTTTTGTCCACAACCCCGAGTAAAACCATTAATCAACAAAAAAGGGGTTATACCAGCACAGGGTAAACACACAGGTTAAAACCATCACAGGGGTATCAGCACAGGGTATATACACACGGGATTACGCACAGGGGTTACATCCAGGGTGAAAAAAACACAGGGATATACAGCACGGGGTATATACATACAGGGTAAAATCACAGGGTATATACAGCCAGGGTGTAACAGCACGGGGTTTTAAACATCACAGGTATATGCAGCACGGGGTATATACATCACAGGTATATAATCACAGGGTTAATACACCGGGGTATATACGCACAGGGTAACACATCACAGGTATATACAGCACGGGTAATACACACAGGTATATACACACAGGGTATATACAGACGGGGTTATTACAGCACAGGGGTATACAGAAGGGTAAAACATCCGGGGTATTACATACGGGGTAATAATCACAGGGTAATACATCACAGGGTATATCAGCACGGGGTGTATACAGCACGGGTATATACTCACGGGGGAAATTGCAGCACAGGGATATACTCACAGGGTATAAAAAGATAAAGATAAGAAAAATTTTTCGTTCGGTTTTTAAAACCCCGGGGTTGCCACCCGGGATAACCAAGAAGTCAGTGCGTCATCGGGGACTGTCAAATTATTTCCATTGGGTCCTTTAATTTTTCCCCCCCAGGAGCGACCCACACCATCACTAACACCCAGGTACCTATTTGCTGCTGGGGTGAACGGGACAACAGGTGTAAGGAAACGTGTCCCGGGAAAGTTTCCACCCCCCGGGATCGAACCCGGGCCCCCCGTGTGTGAAGCGGGAGCTTTTAGCCACCGGCCCCCCGGGCCCCAGGGTATATACAACTAGGGATTACAGCACAGGGGATATACATCCCGGGTATTACACACGGGGTTTTAATTGCAGGGTATTACAGCACAGGGGGTATCAACACAGTTTTTTATAATTAATAAATTTGGAATAATTTTAAAAATACTTGGACAGTGAATTCCAGATCTTGGCGTTTAGGAAACATTTTTGCATAGGAAAAAAGGACACACTATGCCGTGTGTTCCCTTGTAGTTATCAAGGAGGAGTTTGAGAGGGGAGTTAATATTTGATTATAAGTTCTGTGTGTTAGTTTTGGACAATAAGGGGGGGGATGTTTTTTATATTTAAGCAAGTTAAGGCCTTGAAAAGCGGGGGAGTGTGCTGTCTAGTGCTGGTTTTTTGGGAATCAATCGCACTGCAGTTTGTGTTGGGTTATTAAAGGTTAAGGGAATTGCTGTGGTTGAGCCCCCCGCACAAAACTGTGGTGAGGTAAGGGTAAAGAAGGGCATATGAGGGAAAAAGAGCCGGGGGGCAAAATTCCGTATTTTTGATGATGCAAACAAGGATGAGTCTGCAGTCAAGGTGGAGGCCCCTTTAAAATTTTCCATGTGTGTGTGTCTTGAAATGGTGAACCATTTATCATTATTTTAGCGTACATTGAAGCTCTGCTTCCAAATACATGAAGTAGGTTTTGTCTATGTTAGTGTAAGTTTGTTGGTATTTATTGAGGTAAATATTTTTTGAAGTTCATCATTACTGCTGTTTTGTATGGTTGGGTTTTGGGGAGAAACAAAGGAGTGTCATCTGCAAATAAATGGGTTTAAGTACTTTGATGCTTTTTGGGAAGGTCATTTAGTAAATGAAAAGAGAAATGGGCTAAGGACACTCAGGGACTCCACAAGAACTGTTTGTGGTGGGGGTTAGCCTCAATTTTGGATAAAGGGGGAAAGGTTTAGGGAATCAAAAAGAGTGCCCCTGACCCTGTAATGTTTGAGTTTGAGGTGCAATAAGTCATGGTTAACTGTGTCAAATGCATTTTGTAGGTCTTTGAAAAGTCCCTGGGGAATTTCTTTTTTTTGTGTGGCAAATATATTAGTTCAAGCATATGTATAATTGGGTCATTAGCACCTTTTCTCGGCCTAAATCCAAACTGACGGGGTTGATTATGTTGTGCGATTCTGAGTAGGAGTAGACTTGTTTGTGAATTAATTTTTCTAAGATTTTAGATAGTAGGGGTAAATTTGATATAGGCCTATAGTTGTTCAGTTCAGTTGGATCACCTACTTTGAGGATTGGGATGACCCTGGCTGTCTTGAGTATGGATGGGAAGGTGGAAGACTCAGTGAATTTGTTAAAGAGAGTAGTAATAATTGGTGACATCACATGAGGAGCTTTTTTTTATACATGAGTGGTGGTAAGTTGTTTAGGTCTCCTGTCTTGTTCTTTAGTATTTTGATGATAAGCGAGATTTCTGTAAGGTTTGTTGGGGCTAGAAATACAGGTCCGCCATCACAAATCTGGCAATCAGTTATTCGGTTCCTTCAGTTATTCGGCACTAATTTTGGCTAGCATAATTTCAAATTTCCAGAGTCGCCACTCCAACCTGCTGGTACTGTTTGGTGGCGCTACTTGCTGCATAAGTCATTCCAATTTCTTTTTCTCCATTTATTGTTTTAACCTGCTTACTTTTAGCCCTAGCCATGGTTCCAATGAATAAAAGAAATGCTTCTCATTATGTAAAGCACCTACACAGTACATTATCCATTAAAGATAAGGTGGCTGTGAAGCCACTGTCAGTTGCCATGAGCTCAGTCTCATGAAGCAGGAGAACATGCTTTATTATTATGCTAATATCAACACTACAGCTTATTTGCCTATCACAATTGATCTAATATGACATAATAAACAATATAAATAACATAAAACATGTTAAATACTCCAGAATGAATAATATTTGGCAAAATACCGAACAGTTCGACGGAGGTATGAAGAGGATATGGTATAAAAATACCATTCTCCTATCCCTGTCTTGGGGGCTTATATTAGAGAAAACGGAGTATAGCACAGGGCTAACTGTACATCGCAGAGTCACTTGTTTGCAAAGAACTGCTTAATGCCTCAAATGATGTAGTGGAAGTTTTAGCAGTAAAGATCGAGAACCAAAACCTAGTCATTGTGGTAGTCTACAAGCCTCCGGATGCAACATCCCAGCAATTCCAGGAACAGCTGTTAAAAATTGACCACTGTCTGGAAAATCTACCAGCTCCTGCACCCAACATCTTGCTCCTGGGGGATTTCAACTTAAGGCGCCTAAAATGGAGGAATATAGCAAATAATGTTGTTGCAGTAATAATACCAGGAGGCAGCTCTGATGAGAACTCACACACACATGAGCTTTTAAATCTCTGCACAAAATTCAATTTAAACCAGCAAATAATAGAGCCTACTAGACTGGAGAATTTCACTAGACCTCATCTTCACTAACAAATGATGATCTGATAAGAAATGTCACCATATCAAAAACAATATACTCAGATCACAACATAATTGAGGTTCAGACATGTATGCGTGGAGCCCCAGACCGACATAATGAGATTAGTCACGAGTGAGCATTCACCAAATTCAACTTCAATAATAAAAACATAAAGTGGGACCAAGTAAACCAAATCCTAACCGATATAAGCTGGGAAGATATACTAAGCAACACAGATCCCAACTTATGCCTAGAACAGATTAACTTGGTGGCACTCGATGTATGCACAAGGCTTATTCCTCTAAGAAAAAGGAGGAGTAGATGTAAAATGGAAAGAGACAGGCGCTCCCTTTACAGGCGACGGAAAAGAATGACAGAGCGGCTAAAAGAGGTCAATATATCTGAAATGCATAGGGAGTCACTGGTCAGAGAAATAGCAGGCATCGAACTTAAGCTAAAGGAATCTTATAGGAGTCAGGAATCGCGGGAAAAACTAAAAGCCATAAATGAAATCGAAAGAAACCCAAAGTATTTCTTCTCCTATGCCAAATCAAAGTCGAGAACAATGTCCAGTATTGGGCCCCTACCTAAACAAGATGGGTCCTACACAGATGACAGCAAGGAAATGAGTGAGCTACTCAAGTCCCAATATGACTCAGTTTTTAGCAAGCCGCTAACCAGACTGAGAGTTGAAGATCAAAATGAATTTTTTATGAGAGAGCCACAGAATTTGGTTAACACAAGCCTATCTGATGTTATCCTGACGCCAAATGACTTCGAACAGGCGATAAATGACATGCCCATGAACTCTGCCCCAGGGCCAGACTCATGGAACTCCGTGTTCATCAAGAACTGCAAGAAGCCCCTATCACGAGCTTTTACCATCCTATGGAGAGGGAGCATGGACACAGGGGTCATCCCACAGTTACTAAAAACAACAGACATAGACACACTCCACAAAGGGGGCAGTAAAGCAATAGCAAAGAATTACAGACCGATAGCACTAACATCCCATATCATAAAAATCTTTGAAAGCGTCCTAAGAAGCAAGATCACCACCCATCTAGAAACCCATCAATTACACAACCCATGGCAACATGGGTTTAGAACAGGTCGCTCCTGTCTGTCTCAACTTGGATCACTACGACAAGGTTCTAGATGCACTAGAAGACAAAAAGAATGCAGATGTAATATATACAGACTTTGCAAAGCCTTCGACAAGTGTGACCATGGTGTAATAGTGCACAAAATGCATGATAAAGGAATAACAGGAAAAGTTGGTCGATGGATCTATAATTTCCTCACTAACAGAACACAGAGAGTAATAGTCAACAGAGTAAAGTCCGAAGCAGATACGGTGAAAAGCTCTGTTCCACAAGGCACAGTACTCGCTCCCATCTTGTTCCTCATCCTCATATCTGACATAGACAAGGATGTCAGCCACAGCACCATGTCTTCCTTTGCAGATGACACCTGAATCTGCATGACAGTGTCTTCCATTGCAGGCACTGCAAGGCTCCAGGCGGACATCAACCAAATCTTTCAGTGGGCTGCAGAAAACAATATGAAGTTCAACGATGAGAAATTTCAATTACTCAGATATGGTAAACACGAGGAAATTAAATCTTCATCAGAGTACAAAACAAATTCTGGCCACGAAATAGAGAAAAACACCAACGTCAAAGACCTGGGAGTGATCATGTCGGAGGATCGCACCTTCAAGGACCATAACATTGTATCAATCGCATCTGCTAGAAAAATGACAGGATGGATAATGAGAACCTTCAAAACTAGGGATGCCAAGCCCATGATGACACTCTTCAGGTCACTTGTTCTATCTAGACTGGAATATTGCTGCACACTAACAGCACCTTTCAAGGCAGGTGAAATTGCTGACCTAGAAAATGTACAGAGAACCTTCACGGCACGCATAACGGAGATAAAACGCCTCAATTACTGGGAGTGCTTGAGGTTCCTGAACGTGTATTCCTTGGAATGGAGGCGGGAGAGATACATGATTATATACACTTGGAAAATCCTAGAGGGACTAGTACCGAACTTGCACACGAAAATCACTACGAAAGCAAAAGAGTTGGCAGACGATGCAACATCCCCCCAATGAAAAGCAGGGGTGTCACTAGCACGTTAAGAGACAATACAATAAGTGTCAGGGGTCCGAGACTGTTCAACTGCCTCCCAGCATACATAAGGGGGATTACCAACAGACCCCTGGCAGTCTTCAAGCTGGCACTGGACAAGCACCTAGAGTTGGTACCTGACCAGCCGGGCTGTGGCTTGTACGTTGGTTTGCGTGCAGCCAGCAGTAACAGCCTGGTTGATCAGGCTCTGATCCACCAGGAGGCCTGGTCACAGACCGGGCCGCGGGGGCGTTGGCCCCCGGAACTCTCTCCAAGTAAACTCCAGGTAAATACACTCGTACTGCACCATAAACCTGAAACAAGAAAGTTATTTTCTCTATATTGAATATCACACATAGCAGTATGTTTAGAGAACCTAGGATAACCCAAAAATGTCAACGTGGCTTATTTCTAGTACCTGGCTTGGGTTATCCACATACGATTATTGGTAAATATTCGATTCCCAGCCAGGGTAGAAACATTAGGCGTGTTTCTTTACACCTGTTGTCTATGTTTACCCATCAGTAAATGGGTACCTGGGTGTTAGTCGACTAGTGTGGGTGTTATCCTGGGACACTGACCAAATTTTCTTGAAATACTCTGCATAACAAGCGGCTTTCTATGTTCGTAGTAGTATGTCACCTTATGTAATTTTCTTATTTACTATTGTTTGCTTAAATATTAGCTGAATACTTTCTCTCCCATATTACTACCTCATATTTTTTTTGAATACTATTAATTGATATTACTTACTAAAATTAAAAATTTATTACCATTTTTATACTGTCAATACAATTTACCACCTAACATATTGACATCATTAATTACCATTACTTTGTTCTAATAACAAAACCTGTTTTATAACGACATTTTAATAGCTTAGAGTACTCTTAAAATATTTCCTTGTACAGTCCCCAAATCACCCTCTAGTAAAACTAACCACAGCAATATTGAATCCAAATAACTGTTCTTAAAATTTAATACTTGAAATAAACAATACTTTTTTCACTTTTTTTTTTTGCTAATAAATCTTTTTTTTTGTAATCTTAATACTTACCTAAAATTTATTAAACAAAACACCATATTTAACTACCAGTCAATTTTCCTTTTGTACATTAATCATTATTTTATACTTTTCAAAACATTTTGTTTGCCAAATATTCAAGTTTGTATATTCAACTTCCAACTTTTCTTATCCATTGTACCTGTTGTACCTGTGAACCAGTGTATTCATGTGTACCTGTCTACCTCTTACAATCATATTAATAACAAGTCATTGTCATTGGTTATTTTTTTACTTATAATTCTTTTGGGTACTTTAAATTTGTGAATTTTATTAGTCAATTTTTTAAATCAAAGTTATACCCTTGATCTAGTATAACCAACCTATACCAACCCTAGAGTAATTTGCAAGTACAATTTATATTGTATTTTTATATTATAAGTTTTATACCTAGTTTTGTACTTTAGCTCATTCTAGCTCCAATACATAGACCACAAACACCAAACTACTATACCTAGTTGTACTCTAGCTCATTCTAGACTCAATACAAAGACAAACCACTAAACAACTATACCTTATTGTGCTTTTAGCTCTTCTATCACAACACATAACACTATCATTTCATAATGTTTCATTAGTGACTATACTCTATATGACAAAGTGCTTAGCAGTATACTTATCCAAACCACCCACCACTTCAAAATCAGTAATTAGAACCACCCACATAATACAGGAATAAATGACCACTAATTAACCTAAAAGATGAATGATCATGTTAACCCTGGATCTAAACCACCAACTTTACCCACAATCAAAACTTATTGGAAAGTAACTGCCTTTATTACACAGCATCCAACAAGCCAGCCTATCCTGAACACTGCACAAGTCTATCAGTTCTAACTCAACATCAGTCCTTAAGCCCAAACACTATGATGAGACCTTCTGTCACTCCTGTGAGTCACTGGAATGACGACCTTTCTCCAGCATTATTCTTACAAGAGACCTGGCTTAAGCAGACGCACTTGAATCTACCCACTACCAGAACACAGCAATCCACAACTGCAGACCATATCCAAGTTGAGGGGTGGTACTGCAATCTATTACTCTAACCAACTATCTTGTATTAGCACTAATTGCTTTAGTGATGAAAATGGGGAATCATTTTTGCTAATTTTCTGTAAAAAACCTCAAAGAAACGCCTATACAAATCGGTCCATAATACCCGATACCCCACACAAACTCCCAAACTTCAGTGAGAATCTTAAGTCACGGAATAACAAACAGACAAATGAACAAGCACCACCCTTCTCTTAGCTGGGACATCAATATCTACTACCTTGGGCCTACCATATTGATCAGACTGTAACTGATTTCATCAACAATATGAATACACACTTTCTCATACCAAATACCTAAACCAACCCAGCTGATCTGAGACAAGTGCAAACCATAATTAGACCCATAAGGCCAATATACTAGCCCCCTTAAATCAGGGATAATCACAGACAGCACTACTGGACCACTTTTTACCCCAGCCTTCCTCTTAATCAAACATTCGTAAGCCACCACTCGAATACAACAAAGTTTCGTTTAGCTCAATGACAGGCCTCAATAAGAATTTCACAGCAGACCTAGAGACTGTTGACTGTCTACAGAATTCTCCTATGTCAATGGTATTGACATTGGACCGACATTTTTCTTCACAAAAATACTTAGACTAAACAACAAACATTGTCCTATAAAAACCAAAACAGATCACGAATAAACGCTGGTTGCCCATGCTAACCAGCAGCATTCTGAAATCCATTGATAAGAAACACCAGTATGAAAAGCAATATAGACAGCTCATACACAAAGAAATTCTTAAACAATATTCAGCAGTTCCTCACCAAATTAATAATGAAAGCTCAAACAACTGTACTACTCCAGCAGATTCACTGACATCAAGAGGAGATATAAAAAAACCTGAAAATACTTTTCCCAGATTCTGGGGACCCACAAACTGAAAAAAACCAAGAATATTGTTCTAACTAAACCTCATGAAACACCACTGCATCCCACTGATACAGCTAACAAGATAAACAACTTCTTCTCAAACATAGGATCTAATCTCGCCAGTAAAATCCCACGTACCAATGCCCGTGCCGGGGACTACCTAGATGGGAATTTCTCAAATTCCTTCTATCTTGTACCAACTGAGCCCACGGAAGTCACCGCGATCATAAAGTCACTTAAAAATAACTCGGGGAATCTGTCTCACGTCCCACCATTGAAGCATTGAAGTGTCCATGAGATTGAAGAAAAGTTTCATGTACCACTTGTGACTCTTACGAACACAGTCAACAAAGCCAATCTGCATGTCACATTTGTCAGCCAAACGCATATTTTAAGTATAATCAGTCACTGTCTCTGGTTTTTGAATATTTTCATTAGTCACTATCAGCTTTGCCACTGTCTTGCATTTCATTAGGGTGAATGATTGTCAACAGTGTGACGTCTCATTTGTCATGCCACCATAATGCTATGATGTCATTGGCAGTAAACACCTGCACCTCACCAGCACAAGTGCCTGTGTTGAACCCAGGCATATGTTTACAATTAGAATGCACTGTGCCACACACATCTGTCATGTTCACTTGCAAGAAATCACTGAGTAAAGTGCGCTTGTATACCAGTTATCAGTATATAACGTATGCCCCTTACCAAGATAAGCTGCCATCATGTTTCTCACTACATCATCTGAGATACTCAATAGCATCCTGGTATCTTTCAATGTTTTACTTCCCATATATACAATAATATCCAATACCAAGCACTGTCACAGTCACAGAGTACAAATAGTTTTATACCAAAACGTTTTCTCTTGCTCAGTATACTATACTGCTTGAATGACAGTCTACCTTTGAACAAAATCAAAGACTCGTCAATTACGAGATTCTTGAATGGATAAAATTGCATGTTGAACTTTTGTTTCAGATACATAAAAGCATTTCTAATCTTGTATATCCTGTCACTTCTGTCAGGCCTGGTTTTGTCAGAGAAGTGCAACATACGTAACAGTACGATAAACCTGTTCACTGGGATGATTTCACTGAAGGCTGAGGTACAAATTAGCCAATCTGTGGACCAGTATGATTTTATATTATGCTTATAAACTTGAGGCATAAGTATTATTGTTGCAAAAAGCAAATACATTTCAGCCACAGTTGTCTCTGTCCACCGGTGTAGTCTTGACTGTGCTGATATGATCGTATTTGCCATTTTATTATTTTTTATTATTAACACACTGGCCAATTCCCACCAAGGCAGGGTGGCCCGAAAAAGATAAGCTTTCACCATCATTCACTCCATCACTGTCTTGCAGTCTTGCCAGATGGTGCTTTACACTAACAGTTTTTAAACGGCAACAATTAACACCCCTCCTTCAGAGAGCAGGCACTGTACTTCCCATCTCCAGAGACTAGTGGGGGGGGGGGGGGGGGGGGGGGGGGGGGGGGGGGGGGGGGGGGGGGGGGGGGGGGTGGTAGAGTCCGGCCATGCCGGTTTCCCTGAATCCCTTCATAAATGTTACTTTGCTCAAACTTCCAACAGCACGTCAAGTATTAAAAAACCCTCTCCACTGCCTCCAGCCTTCTCCTCGCGCAAACATTCATCACTTATGCTTCACACCCATATCAGAGCGTTGGTAAAACTATACTCTCATACATTACCCACTTTGCCTCCAAGGACAAAGTTCTTTGTCTCCACAGACTCCTAATGCCCCCACTCACCCCTTTTCCCCCCAATCAATTCTATATTCACCTCATCTTCTTAACCTCCGCTGACATGTCCACTCCCAAATATCTGAATACATTCACCGCCTCCATACTCTCTCTCTCCCTCCAATCTGATGTCCAGGTCTTCATCACCTAACTGTTTGTTATCCTCATGACCTTACTCTTTCCTGTATTCTCTGTTAATTTTCTTCTTTGCATACCAACACAAATTCATCCACCTCAACCTCTGAACTTCTCTTTTCAGATCTCCCAAGAGCAAAGTGTCATCAGCAAAGAGCAACTGTGGACAACTCCCACTTTATGTGGACTCAAAATACTTGTTACTTCCCGACAATAGTTTCCCACATGGGTTGGTCAAAGAATATTTCAAAGAATTCCAGTTCATTTTACAGTGTTTTGCAAGGAACAAACTTGATGAGGATTCCACTTTGAGAGCATCAAACTGGTGGGGATTGGGAACAAAATTGTGATTTTGCTGGCCAATCTAGATGCATTTGCTGGTGCTTTGATTTTTGCCGATGTTCAATGAACTTTTCTTGTGTAAGTCAAGTTGTTAATTTTATTAATGCATTCTAACCTAACCACTGTGTAATTCAGCAGACTCAGTAATCCGGCACACTACACGTCCCAAAATGAATGCCAGACCTTGTGATGGAGGACCTGTACTTACTGCCATTTTTAATTTTTTATTTACATGCCTGTCTCTTCTTACCTGACAGAAGTCTATTCCTTCAACAAGACTGTTTGGAAAAAAAATGAAACCACCAATCACAGGAATAATCAACCACCAGCTAAGATTGAGGATCAACCAGTGACCATGACTGAGAATCAACCAGTGGACTATGACTGAGGATCAGTCAGTGACCATGACTGAGGATCATCTGGTGACCATGACTGATGATCAGTCAGTGACCCATAACTGAGGATCAACCATTTGACCATGACAGAGATCAGTCAGTGACCATAACTGAGGATCCAACCAGTAACCATGACTGAGGATCAACCAGTGACCAAGACAGAGATTCAACCATTGACCATGACTGAGCATCATCTGGTGACCATACTGAGGAGCATCTGGTGACCATGACTGAGGTTCAACCAGTGACCATGACTGAGGATCAACCAATGACCATGACTGAGGATCAACCAGTGAATCAAGACTGGATAACAACCATTGACCAATGAATGATGATCAACCAGTGACCATAACAGAGGAATTATCCAGTTGACCATGACTGAGGATCAAACTGGTGACCATGACTGAGGATCAACCAGTGACCATGACTGATAATCACCATGACCATGAATGATTGATCAACGCGCAGTGACTAACTGAGATATCCAGTGACCAAGACTGAGTATCAACTGGTGACCATGACTGAGATCAACTGGTGACTCATGACTGAGGATCAACCAGTGACCATGACTGAGGATCAACCAGTGACCATTGATAGGTGATCAACCACCAACCAAGCCTGATAATCAACCACCAACCAAGACTGATAATCAACCCACCAACCAGAATACTGATAAACAACCACCAACCAAGACTGATTAATCAACCACCAACCAAGACTGATAATCAACCACCACCAAGACTGATAACAACCACCAACCAAGACTGATAATCAGCCACCAACTCAAGACAGATAATCACCACCAACCAAGACTGATAACAACCACCCAACCAAGACTGATAATCAACCACCAACCAAGACTGAATTAATTCAACCACCAATCCAGACTGAAATCAGCCACCAACCAAGACTGAGTAATCACAAGTGACTAAGACTAAGGATAAACCTGGACCCTATGTTCCCACCAGCCAAGACTGTGGGTGGTAGTGTAGGGCGAGAGATCACCTTGAGGACCAACTTTTACTCTGTAACTCCTCACAGTAATGAGCCTCTATCGTCTTGTAAATCTAGCCATACTTGACCGCACCAAGAACACGATGATCACACTTCCGCTCCAGACTAGGAGGTGAGGTCTTATGCTCTGTCTAATTAACTATTATAATTACTAAACTTCTCATGGGGAAGTGGAACAGAATTTTCTCTTCTCCATAAGCCATGCGTGCCCATAAGAGGTGACTAAAATGCTGGGAGCAAGGGCTAGTAACCTCTTCTTTTGCATGCTTTATTAAAGTTAAAAAGAGAAACTTTTGTTTGTCATTTGGGCTACCCTGCTTCAGTGGGATTGTGGCCGGTTTTGCTGAAAAAAGAAGAATTGCTAAACTGTAGCTAAAGCATCAGAGCTATGCTGGTGGTCCCTCTTTAAATATTTAAATATTTAATTTTTTAGCCGTATTGTAGCTCGTCTGGTCGTTTTTCTAACTTACAAGTCTGGTTTTTTTAGATGTGCCACCCCAAAACTGCTTTTGGCTTAATATGTTATAGCCAGCCTTATTAGTAAATTCTCCATAAATATATTTGAAAGTTGTTTGATAATTCACCAGTGTAGCACGTGAGTTTCTCACGAGGGTAAATTCTTAGGTCTACACTTTGACTCAACTTGACATTTAATAGCCACTCCAACACATAGCCAAGAAGCTCTACAAAACAATAGACATCCTTTCCAAGATATGTTATTGTGTACGTACTTCAAACAAACTCTAATCTACCCTTACCTCACCTGTGATATTTTTGCCTGGGTTCTTTTCCAGATATACACTAAATCACCTAAAAACCATTAATAACCCAACAAAAAGCTGCTGTGTGGATTGTCACCCATTCCAGTGCCAGGCAACACACTACCTGCTCTTCAAAAAAAAACTTTGATATACATTTTTTTTGTTATGTTTGAAAATATGTAAAAAAACATAGATCTACTTTTGGAGCACTATGCAAAGTAACGTAGATCTGCTTGAACAGTTTAAGGGTTAATATACAAAATATACACTCTTCTACTGGGCCTACTATATGTATACAGTGAAACCACGAATATTGGCCATAATCCGTTCCAGAAGGTCTGCCTAAATTTAAAAAGGCCTAAATTTGAAGCAATATTTCTGTTCCAGACACCCAAATATATTAACAAAATATAAATTTTTTAAAGACTAATTATAGTTTTACATACACAAAACAATGAGAGTTAAATAAAATAAAGTAAAAGGACACAAGTGCAACTAATGTGACATTATATTGTGGCAACGTTTCACTCTCCAGGAGCTTTATAAATCCATTACAAACACTACATGGGTGCAGAGGGTATATATAGTCATAGAGGCTATGTGATGGTAGGGTTTACTGTTTTCAGGAGGATTCTCACTAAGAATCCTCCCAAATCAATAAATGAACATTTAAATCACTATTACATACCTTTATTGAAGACTCTTATTGGCTTATGGAAGACAGGGAGGAGGAGAGAGGAAGGACTGCTTATTGTTTGGAAGGGGAATCCCCTTCCATAAGGACTTCAGGTATCAAAGCCCTCTCTGGGGTTACTTCCCTGCATGCCTGCTACACTCTCTGCATGCCTGCTACACTCCCTGCATGCCTGCTATACTCCCTGCATGCCTGCTACACTTCCTGCATGCCTGCTACACTCCCTGCATGCCTGCTACACTTCCTGCATGCCTGCTACACTCCCTGCATGCCTGCTATACTCCCTGCCTGCCTGCTGCACTCCCTACCTCCCTGCTAAACTCCCATTTGCAACATTAGCATCCTTGATTTCCCTGCTACACTCCCTGCCTCCCTGCTAAACTCCCTTTGCAACAATAGCTTCCTTGAGAGTAAGACACATGTGCAACATCTGGGTATCTTTATTGTAGACGTTTCGCCATCCAGTGGCTTTATCAATACAAATTCTAGGACATAACTTGAAGACAGTAGAACTATGTACAGAAGATGAGGTAATCAGTCCCTCAACCTAGGAGTAGGTGCGAACAGCACCATAGTCGTGGAGATTCTCCACGACTATGGTGCTCTTCGCACCTACTCCTAGGTTGAGGGACTGATTACCTCATCTTCTGTACATAGTTCTACTGTCTTCAAGTTATGTCCTAGAATTTGTATTGATAAAGCCACTGGATGGCAAAACGTCTACAATAAAGATACCCAGATGTTGCACATGTGTCTTACTCTCATCTTGTCGGTATTATATACCATTCGTACACAATAGCTTCCTTGATTTCCCTGCTACATGCCCTGCTTCCCTGCTACACTCCCTCCCTCCATGCTGCACTCCCTGCCTGCCTGTTACACTCCCTGTCTCCCTGCTACACTCCCTGCCTCCCTGCTACACTCCCTGCCTCCCTGCTACACTCCCTGCCTCCCTACTACACTCCCTGCCTCCCTGCTACACTCCCTGCCTCCCTGCTATACTCCCTGCCTCCTTGCTACACTCCCTGCCTCCCTGCTACACTCCCTGCCTCCTGCTACACTCCCACTTCCCTGCTACATTCCCTGCCTCCCTGCTACACTCCCTGCCTCCCTGCTACACTCCCTGCCTCCCTGCTACACTCCCTGCCTTCCTGCTACACTCCCTGTCTTCCTGCTATGCTCCCTGGCTCCCTGTTACACTTCCTGCCTCCCTGCTACGCTCCCTGCCTCCCTGCTACACTCCCTGCCTCCCTGCTACACTCCCTGCCTCCCTGCTACACTCCCTGCCTCCCTGCTAAACTCCCTTTTGCAACATTAACTTCCTTGATTTCTACTTTCTTTGTCTGGATGGAAGTGATTGTTAATTTGGATTTCCCATCCATCCTGGCAAGTTCTAGCACTCGAAAACCACTCTCATATTTTTCAATAACTTCTTTCTTAAATTCCATTGTGTTTCTCACTTTCTTTATCAAAGAAACTTTACTAGGAACTTTCTTTGGGCCCATGGTTGCTTATTTCACAGTTGCACTTAATAAACAAGAACAAAAACCAATGGATTTTAAGGAAATGTTTGGATGAATGTGCTAAGTATATGCTCATTCACCGAGAGACACAGGGAGACTGACTCACCTATACAGTGGTGTCTTGGCGGGAGGCGGGCTGATGCGTATAATACAGCTGATTTGCGAGGCACCGCCCAAAATATGGAGCAAAATTTCGGCCCAAAAACTGGCCTAAATACAATTTGGCTGATAAACACAGCGGCTGATATTTGGGGTTCCACTGTATATATATATATATATATATATTATATATATATATATTATATAAATATATATATATATATATATATATATATATATATATTATATAATACATATATATATATATACATACATACATACATACATACATACATACATACATACAGTGGTCCCTCAATAATCGTCCGTAATCCGTTCCTGGAAGTGGGACTATTATCGAAATGGACGATTTACGAATCAAATTTTCCCCATAAGAAATAATGTAAAATTCAATTAAATCCGTTCCTGACACCCAGAAGTATTAAAGCAAAAAATTTTTTTACATGAAATATAGATGTAGTACATAAACAATACAGTGGCACATGATGAATTAAACATTAACAGAATAACACTTACCTTATTGGCGATTCTTCTTTGTGTATGGAAGACTGGAGAAGGAGACTGATTGGATGAATTACTGTTTGGAAGGGGAATCCCCTTCCATCAATACCTTGGTACCAATTGCTTTTCTGGGTTACTTCTCTTCTCTGTTTCTTAATGCCACTAGGACCACCTTGAGAGTCACTGGAGTCCTGTCTCGCAAAAAAACTGTCCAGAGAGCTCTGTTTCTGGCGTCTCTTTAAACTTCCCTAAAATGGGCCAAGACTCTGTCACTGTACAAGTTGCCGATATGGCTTGCAACATCCTTCTCTGGGTGATGTTTCTCCATAAATCTTTCCATCCTACCCCACATTTCAAAAATCTCCTTAATTCTGAAGAAGGCACCTTCCTCCATCTCTCTTCCTCCTCCTCTGCAGCAAGATTCAGAGCTGCCATCTGTTGCTGTTCCTGCTGAAGCTCTTGCAGCTCCTCAGTGGTTAGCTCTTTGTTGTGGTCCTCCACCAACTCTTCCACATCCTCCAAACTCACATCCAACCCCATGGAAGCCCCCAGTGCCACAGTGGATTTAACAACTGACATAGGCTCATCAGGGTCAGCCCCAAACCCTTCAAAATCCCTCTTGTGGACACAATCTGGCCACAATTTTTCTCCAAGCATAGTTCAAAGTCCTGGTAGTCACTCCCTCCCAAGCCTTACCTATAAGGCTTACACAATGGAGAATACTGAAATGTTCTTTCCAAAAATCTCGTAGGGTCAAGTGAGTGTCTGAGGTCACATTCAAGCACCTTTCAAACATTGCTTTGGTGTAGAGTTTTTTAAAGTTTGCAATGACCTGCTGGTCCATGGTTGGAGGAGAGGAGTGGTATTCGGGGGCAAGAACTTTACTGTAATGAACCCAAACTCCTTCAGAATTAGGTCATCCAAGTTTGGAGGATGAGCAGGTGCATTGTCCATTACTAGGAGGCACTTGAGATCCAATTTCTTTTCCAGGAGGTAATTCTTCACACTAGGGCCAAACACTTCGTTGAACCACTCTACAAAAATTTCCCTTGTGACCCATGCCTTACTATTAGATTTCCAAAACACGCACAATTTACTCTTCATAACATTGTTTTTCCTGAACACTCTGGGATTTTCAGAATGGTACACTAGTAACGGCTTCACTTTGAAATCCCCACTAGCATTAGCACAGAACATTAGCGTCAGCCTGTCTTTCATAGGCTTGTGTCCTGGTATTGCCTTTTCCTCTTGTATAATGAAGGTCCTCTTTGGCATTTTCTTCCAAAAGAGGCCTGTTTCGTCACAATTGAACACTTGTTCAGGTTTCAGTCCTTCACTGTTTATGTACTCCTGGAATTCATGCACATATTTTTCAGCCGCCTTGTGGTCCGAACTGGCAGCCTCACCATGCCTTACCACACTGGGTATGCCAGTACGCTTCTTAAATCTCTCAAACCAGCCTTTGCTAGCCTTAAATTCACTCACATCATCACTAGTTGCAGGCAATTTCTTTACCAAATCGTCATGCAACTGCCTAGCCTTTTCACAAATAAGCGACGTCATAAGACTGTCTCCTGCTAATTGTTTCTCATTTATCCACACCAATAATAACTTCTCAACATCTTCGAGTACTGGTGATCTCATTTTTGTCAGCATATTTACCCCCTTTGCAACAACAGCATCCTTGATTTCCTTTTTCTTGGCTATGATGGAAGATATGGTTGTACGGGATTGTTATACATCCTGGCCAGTTCGCCCACACGTACGCCACTTTCATATTGTTCAAATGATGTTTTTCTTAAATTCAATCGTATTTCTCACCTTCTTACCAAAGGCTTGGCACTAGGAGCTTTCTTTGGAGCCATGGTAGCTTATTTAGCACTTAAATAACTTGCAAGCACTAAAATAAATGAAATATTATGAAATATTTCACTGGAGCACGTGAGGGGAACCGTCGCTCACTGGTAAACAATGGCACACTGGCCGGGAAGGAAAGGCTGAGGCGGCTCGAGGCTGCTCAGACCATGCATACGCTCTGGGACGAAGGACTATTAGCGAGTTACCGGACCATTTCCGAGCCAATATTTTGACGAAAAAAACAGGACTATTTCCGAAATGGACGACTTCATTCCGGACGATTATTGAGGACCACTGTATATATATATATATATATAATTTATATATATAATATATATATATATATATATATATATAATATATATATATATATATATATATACATGTGCAGTGGACCCCCGCATAACGATGGCATCACATAGCGATTAATCCGCATACCGCTTGCTTTAATCACAAAAATTTTGCCTCACATACCGCTTAAAAACCCGCTTAAATACCCGATTTTCGTCCGAGACGCGTCCAATGTGCGGCCTGAGCCACGCTCACATGTTCCGCCGGTGGCATTGTTTACCAGCCAGCCTCCCGGTAACATCCAAGCATACAATCGGAATATTTCGTATTATTACAGTGTTTTCGGTGCTTTTTCTGGAAAATAAGTGACCATGGGCCCCAAGAAAGCTTCTAGTGCCAACCCTACAGCAATAAGGGTGAGAATTACAATAGAGATGAAGAAAAAGATCATTGATAAGTATGAAAGTGGGGTGCATGTCTCCGAGCTGGCCAGGTTGTATAATAAACCCCAATCAACCATCGCTACTATTGGTGGTACAGCTGCTGCTTCTGCTGCACTGTCAGCTGCTGCTGCTGCTGCACTGTCAGCTGCTGCTGCTGCTGTAGCACCGTTGTTGGTGTGGCTTATTGAGAATACCAAGAACAATTAACCCCAGAGGATTTGCCACCCAGGATAACCCAAAAAAGTCAGTGTCATCGAAGACTGTCTAACTTATTTCCATTGGGGTCCTTAATCTTGTCTCCCAGGATGCAAACCCACACAAGTCGACTAACACCCAGGTGAACAGGGAAAAATGCCTGGAACTAGTGCTCATATTGGTGAATTTAAAGCCAGCAAAGGTTGGTTTGAGAGATTTAAGAATCGTAGTGGCATACACAGTGTGATAAGGCCTGTTCTGGAAGAAAATGCCAAACAGGACCTACAGTACTCAGGAGGAAAAGGCACTCCCAGGACACAGTGTCTCATCAGTCATTGCTGCATCTTCAATAAAGGTAAGTGTCATTTATTCTTCATTTAGTAGACTAGTACATGCACAATAATACTGTCTTACACTCTACTTTTGTGCATGTACCTTCCTTTGGTGTGGGAAAATGTAAATTTCATGGGTAAAAATTTTTTTTTTTCATATTTTTTGGGTGTCTTGCACGGATTAATTTGATTCCATTATTTTTTAGGGGAAAAAAACATTCGAAAATACCGATTATTTCGCAAAACAATTCCCCCCTTTGCAGGGATTAAAATCGTTAGGGGGGGGTCCACTGATATAAATATAAAAAATAATATATTAATAATATATATAATATATAAAAATATATATATAATAACTTTAATATATATATAAAATAACATGGCCCCCCGCTTAACAATCACCCCAAATGCCCCAATTATTAAGTTATTTATTAATGCGTTTGTACGTTATTTTTTGGGGGGTCTGAAAGGGACAATCTACTTCACAATTTTCCCTTTTAGGGGAAAAAAAATTCGGAAAGTACTGGCCCCAAAACAACTACTGGAATGAAAAAATTTCTTTAAACCCGGGGGGGTCCACTGTATATATAAAATATATAATAATAAATATAATATAGAAGAGAAGAGAGAGGAGGGAGAGGAGAGAGAGGAGAGAGAGAGAGAGAACAGAGACAGAGAAAAACAGAGAAATTAAACCCCACTAAAACTCTAAATTTTTTCTTGAAGCTACAACAGAATACCAAGCATAACACAAGACAAAAAACCTTGACACTCCATTCTAACTCAACCTGTGCAAAAACACAATGTGTATAAAGGCCCAAGATCTTTAATTCATTACCTGAGCTTCAAAAAGTCCTCTATCTCCCAAAGTGTTTCGGCATTGTTAAAAAGCATCTTATCCCCCAAACCTCAGAAACACAAGAGCTATTCCAAGAAAAAACCAGCTCTCCAAATCTTCACGTCCTTTTTCCAGTCTTCCTTCAACTGTATTACTTTTTTTTTTCCCCATTTTCCTTAAACTTATTACTGTTCTTCAGTCCTTCCTTCAACGTTTTAGTTCTTCCAGTTTTTCCCTTCAACTGTTTTTACTTTTCTTCCAATCTTCCTTCAACTGCATTACTGCTTTTCCATCCCTTCAACGTTTTAAACAATTTTCCACTTCCTTCAACTGTATTACTTTTTTTTTCCAGTCTTCCTTCAACGGGATTACTGTTCTTCCATCTTCCTTCAACTGTATTACTGTTCTTCCAATCTTCCTTCAACTGTATTACTGTTTTTCCGTCTTCCTTCAACTGCATTACTTTTTCTTCCAGTTTTCCTTTCCCCAACTTATTACTGCTCTCCCGTTTTTCCCTTAAAACGTATTACTGTTTTCCGTTTTCCTTCAACTTATTACTGTTTTTCCAGTTTTCCCTTCAACTATAACGCTTCCATCTTCCTTAAACTATATTCTGTTCTTCTTCCGTCCTCCTTCAATTCCCTTAGAAAATTGATTACATATGTTGTCCCATTGTATTTCTACTGTAACACAGTAACTTGCTGTATCTTCATCATCTCGATTCAGTCACTCCACAAAACTGAAGATCATTGAATCAGTTAGAAATAATATGTCATTTTTTTTAAATTGTACCAATTGTTCATTAGCTACCATGTATTGTGCATGTAATTGTATTATCTCATAAAAAACCCTAGGAAGTCCTTTTTACTCTTGGGTAATTTTTTAAACCTTTTTTACTGTCGGTCCTGTAATATTATTTTCCCAAGGGCCAGTGTCTCCCCCATAATACTACACCAAAATCCTACCTTCATATCGGGCGGGAGAAAGCTGGGGGGCCTACATTAGGAATGGGCCCTGTGTGCTCAGTGGTGCAGTATAAAAAAAATTGGGGGGGGGCTGCATGCTTTGGGAGTCCCATTCAGAAAAACCTTGTTTCACCATGCCGGGTGGTAAGGAATACCTCACTCCCCGGCAAATTGGGACTCTTCTTTCCCAAGTGATAGTTCTAACACAACGGAAGTGCAGTGAAGATAAATTTTTTCCGGGGTTTTCGGGAGTTTTGTGACTAAACCAATGCCCAAAACCAAAATTGTGAAAACCCCCAACGACCAAAGGCCTTCCACCCCCTGGGCTGCGCCGTCTCATTCAGTTCATTTGTACCATGGCGAAAGGGAAAGTCATTTTCCCTGTCCAGGACTCAGATTGACATGGCATAAATAACGATTATGTTTCCAAACCTTGATTAAAATTTCCATTTTAGGGGGAACAATGAGGAATTTTCTCCAGTGAAGCATAAATTTAATAACACATGCATTCGGTAGTGTGCCATATGCATTCCAAGAGAAAGGGACATCTTGAGTAAAACCCCCAGGGCCTTAAAACCAGGAACAGTAATAAAAAAGAAGACAGCACCTCCAAGGTTTGCAGAAGGTCAAAAGGGACATTGTGAATTCTTCAAGGACCCATTTGTTTGACCGGGTCTGGACAGGATTTTATATAACTTGTTCACATAGTTTGTTTTATTTTAATTTATCTGTCATGTAAACTAACAATATTTAGTGCAAGTGTATTACCAAGACAAGAACCAACAAATTTTTTCAGCATATGAAAACCGGAAATCACCACACCCACATAACGCACTCACCAGTTTTTCTTCACAAAAAATCAAATCAATACTGTTATGATTTATAAACTCACACAGGGGTTACCAATCTTTTAATTTCCCACAATACAGTGAATAATAATTTCAAAAAGTTAAGAAATGCCCAACCACGTTGACAACACTTACTATGTTTTGTTACCAATAACAAAAATTTTATATGCTTGAGGTAATAACTTAAGAGATGCTGAACAATTAATTTTCATTTTCAGAAAGATTATTTAACAAAATTAAAGACCACATTTAGGTAATGGGTAAATTTTTTTTGGTGGGGAAAACAAAAAAGAAGGATGTTGTTCCGGAAGGGCTTATTAAATTTTTTGGGGGTTCAAAACATAGGGGGCGACTGTTTCTGGGGGGGGACTGAGTCTCCTTGTTCCCAAAGAAATCAATTTCTTTGGGTAGTCGGGGAAGATTTTTTGGGAAGTGAGAGGGGGCAAATCCATAATAGCTTTTAAGCAAGGTAGTAAAAAAGTGGAAGTTTGGAAGTGAAAGGGGGGGGGCCGGACTAAACCGAAGACCCTCAAAGTGATAACAAAAGGGAGTACAAACACAAAACTTAGGACAAAACCCCATGAGAAACATTTTTTGGCATCATCTTGTAAACCCTTGTCAGGTGCTAATTTTGGTTTTCTTTAGTGAGTTTTTCCTACAAAAAAACACCACCAGGGGCACTTTTCAACAACGCAGTAATAAAGATAAAAGCAAAACAACGAATTTTTACATCAGAATGTACACATATTTTTGTTGTTAAAAATTTCTTTTCCCCAGAAAAATTTTGGAGACCATGAAGAAGAACTTTTCCCAAGTAATTATGGGTCGATCCCCGGGGGTTATGAGTCCAATTTTGTGCTAGTGTTGGGTTCATCCACGACACTCTCAATGCAAACCCCTTTGGAATTGTTTAATAGTGAAGTTTTAATAACACTGAACGCAGAAAAAGCTTTTCGGAAAGTTTTGTTTTAATAGTGAATGTTTTAAGTAAAACTGACACTGCATGTTTAATAGTGAATGTTAGAAATAAGTGATTGGTTCTAGACTTAACTGACACAGAAAACATAAGCAACCCTCTCAAATAAAAAATGTCCCTTTTTAATACAAAAAACTGGGGTTTCAAAAACTTGCACTTTAACATATACACTTGGCTCAAATTAAAATGGTAATTACTCTTGAAAATCACGTTAATAAAGCTGAAACACTTATGGAAATATAGGGTTACTCCATTTTATCTCCGAAAGGGCAAATTTTTTTTTTTTTTAGGTTTTTGTAATCTAAAAAAAAAAAATAATAAAATATAGGAAGTGGAATCTTATAATACAGTAAATTTTGCAACAATGGTACATAATTTTTTTCTACCATGCCTTTTAAGATCACGACTTGCAGTGATCTTGGAAAGTACCTAGGGGATGGAAAGGATCCTGAAAATGAGGGGAGGTTGTGGGTCTTGTACTGAGGTGGGTGATTGTTGTCCTTTCTGAGGGGGATGGTTGTGGATCCTGGCTGAGGTGGATGCTTTTTTTTGGTCTTGTGCTGAGGGGGATGGTTGACCTGTGCTGAGGTGGATGCTTTTGGTCTTGTGCGAGGTGGATGGTGTGGGCCGTGCTGAGGTGGGTGCTTGTGGATCTTGGCGAGGTGGATGGTTTTTGGACCTTTCTGAGGTGGAGGTTGTGGATTTATTGCTGGGGTGATGGTAATGGATCCTGAACTTTGGTTGGATGGTTGTGGGTCTTGTGCGAATAAATGGTTGTGGGTCTTTTTGCTGAGGTGGGTGTAATGGATCCGAGCTGAGGTGGGTGTTGTGGACCCTTTTTCTGAGGGAATGGTGTGGATCTTGTGCTTGGGGATGGTAAGGGTCCGAACGGGGGGGGTGGTTTTGGATCTTGTGCGGGTTAATGTTTGTGGATCTTGTGCTGAGGGGGATACGTGGATCCTGTCGAGGGAAGGTTGTGATCTTTTTCTGAGGTGGGTGATTGTGGATCTTGTGCGAGGTGGATGGTTGTGGGCCCCGTGCTGAGGTGGTGGTTGGGATCCTGTGCTGAGGGTTGATGGTTTTGGGGCTTTTCTGGGGGGACGGTTTTGGACCCTGCAGAGGTGGATGGTGCAGATCCGTGCTGAGGGGAATGGTTTTTGGATCTTGTGCGGGTGGGGTGGGGTTTTGATCTGTGCTGAGGGGATGGGGTTTTGGACCTGTGCTGAGGTGGATGGTTGTGGATCTTATGCTGGATGGGTGTTGCAGACCTGTGCTGATGGTGGTTTGGATCCTGTGCTGAGGTGGGTTTTGTGGATCTTATGCTGGGGGGGATGGTTGTGGATCCCGTGCTGAGGGGGATGGTTTGTGGATCCTGGGTAGGGGGGAATGGGTGGGACTTGTGCTGAGGTGGGTGAATTTTTATCCCGTGCTAAGGGGGAAGGTTGAGGATCCTTGGCTGGGTGGATGGTTTTTTGGATCTTATCTGGGGTGGATGGTTTGGATCCTGGCGAGGGGGATGGTTGTGGGTTTTTTTCTGAGGGGGATGAGGATCTTGTGGTGAGGGGGGAGATTGTGGGTCTTTTGCTGAGGTGGGTGTTGTGGATCCTGTGCTGGTGGATGGTTGTGAACCGGGCTGAGGGGGATGGGTTTTGGATTTTTTTCTGAGGTGATGATTGGGATCTTTGTGTGAGGTGGGGATTGTGATCTTGTGCTGAGGTGGATGGTTTTGAATCCTGTGCTGAGGGGGATGGGTTTTGGAAACCTGGCTGAGTGGATGGTTTGGGTCTTGGGGTTTTGTTTTAGCAGCGTTTTTTACATGAAGGGTTTTACTGCTCTGTTTTCCCTTTTTTAATAACGATATGGAACAAAGACAGGGACAAAATTTAAAAGAAAGACAGTTTTCCCGGGAAATTTTTCATATAATAAACGTTGTGAGATCACATTTGGGAAAAAGATGTTTCTTAACATAAATTTGAAGTTGTTTTGGGTGATTGAAGACCTGGAATTCAGTCAAGAGTTCCAAATTTTTTATCCTTTTTTTAGCACTTGATTTTTACATAGGGACTCAGACAAGGGAATATCAAAGAATTTTTTAGTCTAGTAGGTTAGATTACTTCTTTTTTTTCAGCAGATCAAAGTTTTTCACAGTGGGGATGACATTTAATATGCATGTGAAAAATCCTTTTAGCAGAGCATTCAGCAAAAAATTAAGACAGCATTGACTAATTGGGTTTTTTTTAATACAGTCTTTAAGGTGGTTGTAAATACAGGTCAACCATCACTAATCCAGCATCACTTGGACCGGATCAGTGATTTTGCCGGATTACAGAGTGGTTAGGTTGGAATACACTTAATAAAATTAACCAACTTGACATAAACAAGAAAGTCCATCACTGCCGATTCCAAAGTGAATAGCTGAAATTTACAAATGGCTCATTCCTTCACCAGAGCCCCAGACAGCTCAACACCTTCACCAGAGCCCCAGACAGCTCAACACCTTCACCAGAGCCCCAGACAGCTCAACACCTTCACCAGAGTCCCAGACAGCTCAACACCTTCACCAGAGCCCCAGACAGCTCAACACCTTCATCAGAGCCCCAGACAGCTCAACACCTTCACCAGAGCTCCAGACAGCTCAACACCTTCACCAGAGCCCCAGACAGCTCAACACCTTCACCAGAGTCCCAGACAGCTCAACACCTTCACCAGAGTCCCAGACAGCTAAACCCACCTTCACCGAGCCCCAGACAGCTCAACACCTTCACCAGAGCCCCAGACAGCTCAACACCTTCACCAGAGCCCCAGACAGCTCAACACCTTCACCAGAGCCCCAGACAGCTCAACACCTTCACCAGAGCCCCAGACAGCTCAACACCTTCACTTACACGTAGCCTAAACCACTTCATCAGAACCTAATCTAGTTCTGAACTTTTTCCTTCCTTCATTGTTTTCCTGTTACACATCTGTTTCTTTGATTCACTGTTAGCAAAGAAACTCAGTAATTTTTTTTTGTTTCATTGGAACCATGGCCAGGGCTAAAAGTGAACAGGTTTTAGCAATAAATGGAGAGAAAAACAAATTGGAATGACTTATGCTGTAAGTAGCGGCAGGTTGATGCAGCGACCCTGGAAATTTTAACCCTCTCATGCTTGCTTTCCATTTTGATTATTATTATAATCAAGGGGGAGGGTTAAACACACAGGAATATGCAGTGCCTGTGGGGGGGATGTGGAAGGTATTCAGGCTTAATTCAGGGAACTGGAGCACAGATCCAGTTTCCTAGATCAAGAACCTCTCATCAACATGAAGGAACCTTCCTTGAAGGCTTTCCATTTTGAGTTTTTATTCACACAAAAGATAGAAGATTTACTCTTATGCAGATTTCTTAAGTACTGTAAAAATAGTATAAGTAAAATCAGTGCATTTGTGAAAGCATATTAGATCCATTAGTTGACATGTATTGAGCGCGTGACATAATTTGTTTACAATGAACATAAGCAAAAATCGAACATTTCTGCTACTTTGAGCTCAATTTCAAGGTACTTTCCATTGTGAAACCAATCAAAATCATATCTATTATGTATGAACCACGTTACATAGCATATAAACAAGATACATGCACCCACAGTATGATAAATTTCACATATGAGATGTGGTTGCCGGGTGGAGGGAAAAAAATTATATTTTCTCTGGTCCAGCACCAGAGAAAATTTGTATCATCTGACTTTGACCCAGTCACTCCCATTAACGATTTTGGATTTGTTTATCATTCTCGGCATGACTTCTCATCACTTCTCCCTTCATTTATGATAGCATCTAAAGGTAGTTGGTAGAAATTATTAAACTTAGTGAACAAGGTATGTCGATGGGCAGCTTTAAATATTATCACATGGCTATGTTGCCTGCCTTGGCTACATAGTCACTCTGACTTTTTTGGGTTATCCAGGTTCTCTACACATATGCTGCTATGTATGATAATCTATGTAACTGCATTTGTGTATACCTGAATAAACTTACACCTACTGGCTACCTACACCTGACTTCTTACAAATAAATACTACTCATCTCTTACCCTACATTAAAATCACACATATTTTAAGGAAAGTAATGAGTGTACTGTCACAGTTTTTTTTCATTATGACAGACCTATTCTGTCATATGTAGGCCCGAATTTACCAGTCACAGCTTATGTGAGTGAACTGAGGTCATGGTAATCTCCAGTGGCTTCAAAGCCACTAGAGGCATTTCTTTTATTCGTTGGAACCATGGCTAGGGCTAAAAGTGAGCAGGTTATAACAATAAATGGAAAAAAAAGATTGGAATGACTTATGCAGCAAATAGCGCCACCAAACAGTAGCAGCAGGTTGGTGTGGCGACCCCAGAAATTTGAAATTTTGCTAGCTGAAATTAGTGCCTGATTACTGATGGAACCGGATTACTGATTGCTGGATTAATGATGGCTGACCTTTATAAATTTAGTGGTTACAGTGAATACAAGAAAACTGAATATCCTCTTAGTAAATGCTATACAGCTTTTATCATGTTTAGTTGTTTTAAGAATTGCAGGTTTAATTATGATTATAGGCAATGAGGATTCTAGCATAGTAACATAATGTGCACACAGTCAATGTTTTAATGGTTGTGAGGGCTATAGATATTAAAAATAAGATTACAGCCTCTCCTCACTTTGTGACGTACTCGTATACTGATGCCTCAGACTTACGATGGGCTCTCTGACCAGTATTCATACCTAAATAATGTATATTAGAGCTGATTTCCTCTATTCTGTATAAACATTTAAAAATACAGTGGACCCTCGCCTAACGAATGCATCGCATAACTTTAAATCCACCTAGCGATACATTTTAACGCAAAAATTTTGCCTCGGCTAGCGCTAAAAAACTTGCTGAACATGATTCGTTCGAGACGCGTCCACGTGCGGCCTGAGCCCGCCTCACTTGTTCCGTGGGTGCCAGTGTTTACAAGCCAGCCACCGCGGTCGCTTCCAAGTATACAATCGGAACATTTCATATTATCACAGCCTTTTTAGTGATTGCACCTGCAAAATAAGTCACCATGGGCCCCAAGAAAGCTTCTAGTGCCAACCCTACAGCAAAAAGAGTGAGAATTACTGTGGATATGAAGAAAGAGATCATTGCTATGAAAGTGGAGTGCGTGTCTCCGAGCTGGCCAGGTTGTACACAAAACCCCAATCAACCATCGCATACTATTGTGGCCAAGAAAATGGCAATCAAGGAAGCTGTTCTTGCCAAGATAAGAACTTTGTTTTCGAACAGAGATTGCAAGTGATAGAAGATGTTGAGAGACTGTTATTGGTGTGGAATAAACGAAAAACAGATATGCAGGAGATAGCATCTCTCAAGCGATCATATTAAAAGGCTAGGAAGTTGCATGACGATTTAATTAGAAAAATGCCTGCAACTAGTGATGATGTGAGTAAATTTAAGGCCAGCAAAGATTGGTCTGAGAGATTTAAGAATCGTAGTGGTATACATAGTGTGATAAGGCATGGAGAGGCTGCCAGTTCAGACCACAAAACGGCTGAAAAATATGTGCAGGAATTCAAGGAGTACATAGACAGTGAAGGACTGAAACCTGAACAAGTGTTTAATTGTGATGAAACAGGCCTGTTTTGGAAGAAAATGCCAAGCAGGACCTACATTAATCAGGAGGAAAGGCACTCCCAGGACATAAGCCTATGAAAGACAGGCTTACTCTGTTGATGTGTGCCAATGCTAGTGGTAATTGCAAAGTGAAGCCTTTATTGGTGTATCACTCTGAAACTCCCAGAGTGTTCAGGAAAAACAATGTCCTCAAGGCTAATTTGTGTGTGCTTTGGAGGGCAAACAGTAAGGCATGGGTCACTAGGGACTTTTTCTATGACTGGTTACACCATGCATTTGCCCCCACTGTGAAAAATTACCTAATTGAATAGAAATTAGACCTTAAGTGTCTCCTGGTATTAGACAGTGCTCCTGGTCATCCTTCAGACGTGGCAGAGCGACTTTCTGAGGAAATGAGCTTCATCAGGGTAAAGTTTTTGCCTCCTAATACCACTCCTCTCCTGCAGCCCATGGACCAGCAGGTCATTTCCAACTTCAAGAAACTCTACACAAAAGCTATGTTTGAAAGGTGCTTTGTAGTGACCTCAGAAACTCAATTGACTCTAAGAGAGTTTTGGAGAGATCACTTTACCATCCTCAATTGTGTAAACATTATAGGTAAGGCTTGGGAGGAAGTGACTAAGAGGACCTTGAACTCTGCTTGGAAGAAACTGTGGCCAGAATGTGTAGACAAAAGGGATTTTGAAGGGTGTGAGACTAACCCTGGGAATCCTATGCCAGTTGAGGAATCCATTGTGGTATTGGGGAAGTCCTTGGGGTTGGAGGTTAGTGGGGAGGATGTGAGAGAGTTGGTGGAGGAGGACAATGAAGAACTAACCACTGATGAGCTGCTAGATCATCTTCAACAGCAAAAGGCCACACCTGAGGAAACTGCTTCGGAGGAGGGGATAGAGAAATTGAGGAAGTTGCCTACTTCAAAGATTAAGGAAATGTGTGCAATGTGGCTTAAAGTGCAAACCTTTTTTGATGAAAATCACCCTCACACAGCTATTGCAAGCTGTGCTGGTGACTATTACACTGACAATGTTGTGAAACACTTTGGGAATGTCATAAAGGAACGGGAGGTACAGGTCTCTATGGACAGATATGTTGTGCCACAGAGGTCCAGTGACTCTCAAGCTGGTCTAGTGGCATTAAAAAGAAGAAGGGAAGTAACCCCAGAAAAGGACTTGCCACCTCAAGTCCTAATGGAAGGGGATTCCCCTTCTAAACACTAACACCATCAACACTCTCCCCTCCTCCCATCCCGTCAGTCATCACCAGATCTTCAATAAAGGTAAGTGTCATGTAACTGTGCATGTCTTCTTCAGTTTGTGTGTATTAAAATTAATATTTCATGTGGTAAAATTTTTTTTTTGTTCATACTTTGGGGTGTCAGGAACGGATTAATTTGATTTCCATTATTTCTTATGGGGAAAATTCATTCGCATAACGATAATTTCGCCTAACGTTGAGCTCTCAGGAACGGATTAATAGCATTAGGCGAGGGTCGACTGTATACCAGAAATGTTATAAATGATGCAAAGGTGACATTAACCCTTTCAGGGTTTCTGACGTACTAGTACTGCTTACGCACCAGGGTTTTTGACATACTAGTATGATGGTATTCTAGTTTTCCTGGTCTCATTTTATAGAATGGAAGACATATTACAGAAATTGAGACGATTTTGATTGGTTTTAAAATGAAAAGTACCTTGAAATTGAGCTCAAAGTAGCAGAAATCTTTGATTTTTGCCAAAGTTCAAAAGTAAACAAATCATGCTAAGCATCCAATACATGTCAACTGGTGAGCCTAATATTCTTTCACAAGTGCGCTGATATTATTTATACCATTTCTACACTAATGCAGTAGTCTGCATAACAGTAAATCTTCTATTTTTTGTGAGAATAAAAATTCAAAGTGGAAAGCAAAAGAATGTAAGAGGGTTGTGGGGACATGACTAATGAACAGAGGAACTGTTATTTTAGTGCCAGGAATGTCTTTCTTGTTTATTCTGGACCCTATTTGGAAACTGGCATCTTTTGAAATTTGTGTGAAATTGGCAAAATTGCTAAATTCTGACCACTTTGTTGGATAGTTGAAATCGGTAAATGGGTGGTTTCTTGTACTCATTCGATAGAAAAAATGGAATTCTAGCGAAATAGTTATGATTTTTGTCAACTAGTACACTGGAATTGGACGAAAATAGGGCTAACTTCGTGAGAGCATAATTCCGTAAGTTTTCCATCAAATTTCATACTTTTGGTATCATTATGATCAGGAAAAGATTCTCTATCTTTTCATAAGAAAAAAAGATATTATTTTTTTTTTGAAAACTTGGGCGACCCTGAGAACAAGTCTGGGAGAGGGCCTGGGGACCCTGAAAGGGTTAAAACAATATCAAAGATAGTTGACACAGACTCACTACCATTATAATATGCTCCTCATTTAGCAACGAATTCGTTGACCGACGTGGTCTCATGAACAGAACTCTGTCGTTAAGTGAGGAGAGGCTGTATATTTATTTTCCATATGTTTGTGACAGAATATGGGTATATAGTTTTTTTCACATTTAGCTGAAATTGGGATATGTTAGGGCAAGAAGGTGTTTTTTAGTGGTAATTTTGAAGATGCTGGGTGATTTCCAGCAGAGAGTTTCAGATTTTGGGCCCTTTTATGTACATTGAAATTTTACAGAGATTGAGCTGGACATGGGGTATGTCATAGAGAGTTTTGTGCCTAATATTAGGTCTGTGGGTCCTGTTGCAACTATCAAGAAAATGCTTCAGGTTGAGATTAATACAGCCTCTCCTCACTTAGTGACATACTCATTTACCAGCACCTCAGACTTAAGACAGGCTCTCTGACCAGTATTCATACCTAAATAATGTATATTAGAGCTGATTTCTTCTGTTCTGTTTATTTCAATATACAGTATACTTCTGTATAAACATTTAAAATATACCAAAATGTTATAAAGGGTGCAAAGGTGCCCATTAAAACACAAACTCGTTACTTTATAGTAAACTCCTCACTTAGTGAAAAATTCTTTAATGACGTGGTCTCAGGAATAGAACTCCGTCTTTAAAACCCCTTTACAGTCGAAACCCCAAACCCGGGAGGTGTCTTCTGTGTCGAAAAATTAAAAAAAAAAAAAAAACATTCTTATGAAATGATAGACAAATTTTTTCCGATGGTATTGGGACACCAAAAAGATAAAAATTTGATGGAAAACTTAAGGAATTACGCTCTCGCCAAAGTTAGCGACCTGGGCGATATTTACGAATCGGCGATTTCACCCCCTTTGAGCCCTATTTTCAGCTAATCCATTGTTTCAATCACCAAATTTTATTTGCTATTTGTTTAGAACTCTATTTGTTCTGTTGGGCTGAGTACAAGAAACTGCCCATTTTACTGATTTCAACTACCCAATAATGTGGTCAGAAATTTGCAAAATTTTGGCCCAATTTTTTTGCAAATTAAAAATATGACAATTTCAAATAGGGGCCAGAATGAAAAAATGGGAGACATTCCTGTCTCTAAAATAACATTTTATTTGTTCATCAGTCACGTCTCCAGGCCCCTGTGATATTACTCTTGCCTTCTATTTAAATTTTATTCTAACAAAAAATAGAAGATTTACTCTTATGCGACTACTGCATTATTGTAATAATTGTATAAAAAATGTCAACCCATTCATGACTGCACATTAGAATGGCTTTGTTGGGCATTTAATGGACAATGACATCATTTGTTTACTTTCAACATCGGCAAAAATCAAACATTTCCCGTACTTTGAGCTCCATTTCAAGGTTTTTTCATAGTAAAACCAATCAAAATCACCTCTATTTCTATAATATGTTTCCATTCTATCAAATGAGACCAAGAAAACGAGAATAAAACCATAAATACTATACGAAAATACACCACAAATTCAGCATTTTAATCCAAGAAAACAAGAGTTATTTTTCTCATTATGCACTGCATGCTGCAATGCAAGAATTTTTGAGTATATACGTCAAACACGGTGGCTTATAAAAGTATATATACGTCAAAAAAAGGTGGTTATAACCCTTTGACTGTTTCGGTCGTATATATATGACTGAAACAGTCAAAGGGTTAAGTGAGGAGAGGCTATATTAGAATTTATTGTTCGTAAATGTATGATGCATGGTAGTAAGAGTGAATGTTTTGTATAGTGAGTAGGTTTAGGTCTTTGAAGAGTATGGGGGGGGGGTTGTGGCTTTTTGTTGAGTTATTATTGACTTTTGGTGAATTGCTGTTGTGGATACCCAGGCACAAATAGCACACGTGAGGTAGGGGTAGATTAGAAAAATAGTGTAATGTGAGTAGTGCTGTTTGTGGTACATAACATATCTTTGAAAGGATCCCAACTGTTTTGGGCACTCTTTTTCCCTATGTATTGGATATGGGTGTTGAATTTCAAGTTGCTGTGAAGGTGCAGACCCAGAAATTTTCCCTCATTATGTTTAGCAATAAGAGTATTGTTTATCATAATGTTTAGTTGGACATTACTTGCTCTTCTCCAAACATAATGTAGAAGGTTTTGTCAGTGTTAAGTGTGAGTTTATTGTTAGTCATCCAGGTTGATATTTTTAACCCTTAAACAGTCCAAACGTATATATACGTTCTTATGTGTAGCGCCCCAAACATACATATGTTTTATTTTTCCTGCCTTCAAATTTAGCACGATTGGCCTGAGATGCCTTGTCAGCATAGAATGGGTCCTAACAACTCAGTGTGTGCGGGATTAAAAAAATTCTGTGACCACTTAGTACCTTGTGGGAGCGCCAGTTAAATTGAGCGCCAGCTAGAGCAAACAGTGCGGCAAACACCAAGGATTCACTGATGTAATGTCATATTAACACTCCTCTTTTAAGAGGAAAGTGTTGTTAACCCCAAGTCTAGGGTATGTCGATCTCTATCTCTGTCTATCTCTGTATCTCTGTCTATATCTCTGTCTGTCTACCTCTGTCCATCTGTCTCTGTCTATCTGTCTCTGTCTATCTGTCTTTGTCTATCTGTCTCTGTCTATCTGTCTCTGTCTGTCTGTATCTGTCTCTGTCTGTCTTTGTCTATCTGTCTCTGTCTCTGTCTGTCTTTGTCTAGCTGTCTCTGTGTCTCTTTCAATCTGTCTCTCTCTTTCTGTCTGTCTATCTCTGTCTCACAGGTACACATAAATACAAGTATACATAGTGTAAATTACCTAGGATAACCCAAAAAATCCAGACAAAGTGCTATACTCTGCTTGAAGGTATGAGTAAACGTGATGCAGTCTTGTGGCTCTCTCTGTGACAGAGAGCTAGACAGATAGATAGACAGGGAGCTTGACAGACAGACATATAGACAAAAAGATATGTTTATGTACCATTGAAAACAAAGTAAGGGCGATGCTTATCAAATGTCACCTCTAATCTTTTCTTATCGCTGCACCCTTGAGCATAGCTCATCAAACGTCAGCTCCTATCAGTTGTTATCTCATCTTATCACGTCACTGTCAGGGGTGGACTTTGTTTTTCATGCTTCAAGGGAACTTATTATTACCAATTATTATTATTACCTATTTTCCTCGTTGTCGTCGTCGTCGTCATAATTATTATATACTTCCACATATCCAAAACATTGCTGGGACATATAAATACTTTGTATATATCCCAAGACAATAGTAAATGACCAAGGCAGGTGTAAATGTCCACCTGTCAGTGTGTTTGTGATAACTTGAGTACAATTTCAGTACCTAATACTAGTGTCAGAACAAAGATTGGTTATAAAATGACAAGAACTACTACAAATTGTTATTATCAGAACATAAAAATTATATAAAATAATATGAAAGTAGAAAAGAAGGTATTCGGCAACACTTCTGCAATCGCAGGGCTCCATGTTGCTGCCACGTGAGCATCCAGTGCCAACTTCTGGGCCTCATATCTCGGTAAGTACTGACCCTAATTTTTTTTTTATTCTAAAACACGTCAAAAAATGTGTTTTTTTTTTCTGTAAAAAAAAAACAATTTTTTTTTTTTTTGAAATATTCAGGGCACTGCGCAAGTGAACATATATATATGTTTGGACCGTTTAAGGGTTAAGAGCTCTTTGTTAACAGTATTGTTGAGTGATGCTGGATTTAAGTGGGAGCTGACAAAAGTTGTGTAGTCAGTAAAGAGAATAGGTCTAAGTTGTTGTGATACATTTGGAAGGTCGTTGATGTATAGGAGGAAAAGTATTGGGCCAAGGATTCTTCCCTGTGGAATGACAGTATCCATAGGTCTTGTTGAAATGGTTGTGTCCTTAACCCTTTCAGTGTTTTTGATGTACTAGTACGGCTTACGCACCAGAGTTTTTGACGTACTAGTATGCCTAAATTCTAGCACCCTCAAATCTAGTGAGAGAAAGCTGGTAGGCCTACATATGAAAGAATGGGTCTATGTGGTCAGTGCGTGCAGTATAAAAAAAATCCAGCAGCACACAGTGCGTAATGAGAAAAAAAAACTTTGACAGTGTTTTTGGATTAAAACAGCGACTTTGCAATGTATTTTTGTATAGTTTTTATGATGGTATCTATGTTTTCCTGGTCTCATTTTATAGAATGGAAGACATATTACAGAAATTGAGATGATTTTGATTAGTGTTACAATGAAAAGTACCTTGAAATTGAGCTCAAAGTAGCAGAAATCTTCGATTTTTGCCAAAGTTCAAAAGTAAACAAATCATGCTACGTGTTTCAATACACATCAACTGGTGAGTCTAATATTCTTTCACAAGTGCACTGATATTATTTATACCATTTCTACACTAATGCAGTAGTCTGCTTACAGTAAATCTCTATTTTTTGTGAGAATAAAAATTCAAAGTGAAAGCAAAAGAATTAAAGAGGGTGTGGGGACGTGACTGATGAACAGAGAAATTTATTTTAGTGCCAGGAATGTCTTTCTTGTTTATTCTGGACCCTATATGGAAATTGGCATCTTTTGAAATTTGTGTGAAATTGGCAAAATTGCTAAATTCTGACCACTTTATTGGATAGTTGAAATTGGTAATGGGTGGTTTCTTGTACTCATTCGATAGAAAAAATGGAGTTCTAGCAAAATAGTTATGATTTTTGTTGACTAGTACACTGGAATTGGACGAAAATAGGGCTCAAAGTGGGCAAAATTGCCGATGTGTAACATCGTCGAGACCGCTAACTTCGCGAGAGCACAATTCTGTAAGTTTTCCATCAAATTTCATACTTTTGTTGTCATTATGATGGGGAAAAGATTCTCTATCTTTTCATAAGAAAAATTAATATTTTTTTTTTAAATTTGTCGACCCTGAGAACAGTCTGGGAGAGGGCCTGTTGACCCTGAAAGGATTATAGTGACGTATTTTTGTCTGTTAGTAAGGTAAGACTATATGCAAGTGCATGACCTCTGATAAATGCCACAAAAATCTCTTTAGCCTTATCTAAATACTGTTCACTTATATGTTTCACTGTAAACACCTGGTCCACACACCCCCTACCTTTCCTAAAGCCTCCTTGCTCATCTGCTATCCTATTCTCCGTCTTACTCTTAATTCTTTCAATAATAACTTTCAATAATAACTCTTTAAAACTTCCCTAAAATGGGCCAAGACTCTGTCACTGTACAGTTGCCGATATGGCTTGCAACATCCTTCTCAGGGTGATGTTTCTCCATAAATCTTTCCATCCTACCCCACATTTCAAAAATCTCCTTAATTTCTGAAGAAGGCACCTTCTTCCATCTCTCTTCCTCCTCCTCTGCAGCAAGATTCTGAGCTGCGATCTGTGCTCTTCCTGCTGAAGCTCTTGCAGCTCCTCAGTGGTTAGCTCTTCATTGTGGTCCTCCACCTACTCTTCCACATCCTCCAAACTCACATCCAACCCATGGAATATCCCAGTGTGACAATAGAGTTCACAACTGACATGGCTCATCAGAGGTTGCCTCAAACCCTTCAAAGTCCCTCTTGTGGACACAATCTGGCCACAGTTTTCTCCAAGCAGAGTTCAAAGTCCTGGTAGTCACTCCCTCCCAAGCCTTACCTATAAGGCTTATGCAATGGAGAATACTGAAGTGTTCTTTCCAAAAATCTCTTAGGTCAGTGAGTGTCCGAGGTCACATTAAAGCACCTTTCAAACATTGCTTTGGTGTAGAGTTTTTAAAGTTTGAAATGACTTGCTGGTCCATGGGCTGGAGGAGAGAAGTGGTATTCGGGGCAAGAACTTTACTGTGATGAACCCAAACTCCTTCAGAATTAGGTCATCCAAGTTTGGAGGATGAGCAGGTGCATTGTCCATTACTAGGAGGCACTTGAGATCCAATTTCTTTTCCAGGAGGTAATTCTTCACACTAGGGCCAAACACTTCGTTGAACCACTCGATGAAAATGTCCCTTGTGACCCATGCCTTACTATTAGATCTCCAAAACACACACAATCACTCTTCATAACATTGTTTTTCTTGAATACTCTGGGATTTTCAGAATGGTACACTAGTAACGGCTTCGCTTTGAAACCCCCACTAGCATTAGCACAGAACATTAGCGTCAGCCTGTCTTTCATAGGCTTGTGTCCTGGCAGTGCCTTTTCTTCCTGAGTAATGTAGATCCTCTTTGGCATTTTCTTCTAAAAGAGGCCTGTTTTGTCACAATTGAACACTTGTTCGGGTTTCAGTCCTTCAGTCTCTAGTGCTCCTTGAATTTCCTGCACATATTTTTCAGCCGCTTTGTTGTCAGAACTGGCAGCCTCACCATGCCTTACCACACTGTGTATGCCAGTACACTTCTTAAATCTCTCAAACCAGCCTTTGCTGGCCTTAAATTCACTCACATCACCACTAGTTGCAGGCAATTTCTTTACCAAATCGTCATGCAACTGCCTAGCTTTTCACAAATAAGCGACGTCATAAGACTATCTCCTGCTAATTGTTTCTCGTTTATCCACACCAATAATAACTTCTCAACACTTCGAGCACTGGTGATCTCATTTTGTCAGCAAATTTCCCCCCTTTTTGCAACAACAGCATCCTTGATTTCCTTTTTTCTTGGCTATGATGGAAGATATGGTTGAAACGGGATTTTTATACATCCTGGCCAGTTTGCCCACACTATGCCACTATCATATGTTCAATGATTTTTCTGAATTCAATCAATTTCACCTTCTTTACCAAAGGCTTGGCACTAGAGCTTTCTTTGGAACCATGGTAGCTTATTTAGCATTTGCAAGCACTAAAATGAATGGAATTTTTATGAAATATTTCTTTGGGAGCAAGTGAGGGGACCGTCCTCCTGGTAAACAATGGCATACTGGCTAGAAAGGGAAGGCCAGGCGGCTCAGAGCGTGAGTCCGCGTCCCGGAAAAAGGACTATTAGCGATTTTAACGGCCCTTTGCAGCCAATGTTTAGACGAAATAACAGGATATTTCCGAAATGGACGACTTTCAGGCCGGACGATTTTTGAGGGACCACTGTAACTGTATTTGTGTATACCTGAAAAAACTTACATACTTATACTGATTGACAGCAGCATGAAGATCACATATACGGTTGACAGCAGACATTAAGATCACATATACTGGTTGACAGCAGACATGAAGATCACATACGGGTCTCCCTCAACATTCGCGTTTTCAACTTTCGCGGGCTTCACACTTTTCGCAAATTTCCCCAACCGCCAAATTCCCACCCCGCCAAATCATTTTTAAAGCTTACCCGCCACGAGCCCTTACTACCCTCCCTCCGACCCCTGCAACTGGCAGCCAGCCCTCCCACCACGTTGGTTAGTGTTTTGTTTGTTTATTATTTGCTATTAAACTACAGTATAAATAATGTCAACCCATAAATGACTGCATATTAGAATGGCTATTCAACGGGAAATTGGAAGGTGACACATGTGTTTACTCTTGAACACAGCAAAGAATCAAACATTTCTGTTACGCTAATAATAATAATAATAATAATAATAATAATAGATAAATAATAATAATAATATTACCCTTTCAGGTCCGTCCCGTATTCACGGCTTTACGTTGAGTGCCCAAACCATAGATCTATGCCAAAATTCTAGCGCCATCAAATTTAGCTAGAAAACACCATAGGCCTACATGTGAGAGAACGGGTCTGCGTGGTGGGTGTGCGCCATAAACAAAAAATCTAGGCGCCTGCAAGCATTGTGGGAACGCCGGCTCAGTCACCCTTGTTCACCATGCCCGTCGCAAGTCAGCTCTCACTCCCCGGGAAAATTGGGACTCTCCTCTTCCTATCTGATATTCGACACTGATGAAAGTGGAAATGAAGGCGAATTCTATGCTTTGATCAGTTAGTGACCGAAAAGAATGACCAGGATATCGATAATAGGCAGAAAACCCTGACGATCCTCAACCTCTACCTCTGTGTGGGCACTTGTGCTCACGGTCGGTTGTTCCTCAACGCAAGAAAAACTAATATTTTTGCGTGGCCAGCCTCTGACTTCAGTAATGATGATGATAGTGACGTGGATTGTGATTTATTTGCGCTCGACGATCATTCGAGTAGTGATAGTGAGGAATCATATCACCATTGAAGCGTCGTATGTTCGCCGCCGCATGCCTCGGGTAGTGTACCCTATGCTGTGCCCGGGGGGACGGAGTACATCCCGGAGTACATCCCGGGGCCCTACACCAGTTTTAGGTAGTGATAGTGAGGATGATGTGGCTACATTTGGGCATGGATAGACCACAGGCATCAGTGGATGGTGTTAGTGGAGGGTAGTGGCACCGCCATGCGTGACTCACCACCACCTGGACCCACGCTGCTGACTCGTCATTCAAGGACAAAGCGAAGCGTCAGCCACCAGCCCACCACAACCACAACCACCCGCACACCCAGCCTATGATGTCCAGTATCCACCAGCAAACCGAAATGTGGGATTGGCACAAAATCCCAATTTTGTTCCCAAGCCTCACCACTTTGATGACTCTCAAAGTGGAATTCTACCTACTTGTACCCTTGGAACCAGGGCCCAAGAACTGGAATTCTTTAATTATTCTTTGACCACCATTGATGGAAACTATTTTCGGGGAAAGAAATAAGTATTTTGAGTACACCAGGGCAAATACGATCTTATCACCACAGTCAAGACTACACAGGGGGAAAGGACGACTGTTGCGAAATGTTTTTGTTTTTTTGCAAAAATAATGTTTATGCCTCACGTCATAAAGCATAATATAAAAGCATACGGTCCACAGATCAGCTAATTTCTACCCCGTCTTCAGTAAATCATACAGTTATCTTACTCCTTTACTATGTTGCACTTCTCTGACAAAACCAGGCCTGACAGAAGTGACAGGTTATACAAATTTAGAAATGTTTTCATGTATCTCAAACAAAATTCACATTTACTTTTATCCATTCAAGAATCTTGTAATTGACGAGTTTTGATTTTGTTCAAAGGTTAGACTGTCATTCAAGCAGTGTATACGAGCAAGAGGAAAAAGCTTTGGTATAAAACTGTTTGTCTCTGTGATTGTGACAGTGGCCTGGTGTTGGATATTGTTGTATACACGGGAGTAAAACATTGAAAGATACCAAAATTTATTGGTATCTCAGGTGATGTAGTGAAAACATGATGGCACCTTATCTTGGGAAGGGGCATACATTTATACCCCATAACTGTAAAACAAGCCCATTACTCAGTGATTTCATTCGAGTGAAACAAGACAGATGTGGGGCACAGTGCGTTCTAATCGTAAACATATGCCCAGCTCAACACAGGTGCTCGGGTGATGACGTGCAGGTGTTTACTGCCAATGACATCATGGCATTACGGTGGCATGACAAACGAGATGTCACATTGTTGACAACCATCACCGTAATGAAATCAAACATGGGAAAGTTGATCGAGTGACTAATGAACGATCAAAACCATGACATGATGATTATACACAAAACATCGCTTGTTGACAAGTGTGACATGCAGATGGTTTGTTGACTGTTCAAAGTTACAAGTGGTACATGAAACTTTCTCCATCTCATGACATTCAATGCTCAGCATGTAATATACCAATAAAGACGCAACAGACCACCTATGTGAATTTGTTTCCTGTTGTCAACAACTCATAATGAAGTACCAGGTAAGAACACCTGCTATACACACGGTCCTCGAATTCCTCAGGATATACCAAAAGCTTTGGAGGAGGGGAAGGTGATCATTTCATAATACAACTTCCCTCAACTCGAAAGAAATTTGCTCAAAGAGATGCATCGCTGTGCACAAACAAAACGACGGCAACAAAGACGCAAAGACACTCGGTTTATGTGTGAGGAATGTAAGGTGCCTCTGTGCATGGTGCCTTGTTTCAAGGGGTTCCACAAGCTCCAGCAGTTCTAAAACCATGTCCAGTGATTGTAAATATGTAAATTTATGATAGAACATTAGTATTATACAAGATTTGTGCATGTTTATTGTAATAAACAACAGTGGTAAACAAAAAATATATAACTTTTAGTGCGGTTATTGTGTTCAATACAGTGAGTTTATATAATACTTATAAAAGTATTTGGGCCTCAGGCCCCCAAAATTTTTTGTAGAATAGAAAAAAATTGGAAAAGAAAAAAAAACAAAAAAACCGCAAAAAAATATTTAAAGCACGTATGTGAATTCGCGATGTGCCGCACCACATCAAAACCAATCTTTAAGCCCTTTAACCCAAAAAAAAAACTTTGGCATGATCCCCGGTAAGTACTGATCAAATTTTTTTTGTCTATTACCTTCACAAAAATATGCTCTTTAATTCTGTAAGAAAAAATAATTTTTTTTTTTTTCAAAATTTCTTGGACACTGGAGCACCACTTCAGATTTTGGCCTTGGACCCTGAAGGGGTTAATATAATAATAATAATAATAATAATAATAATAATAATAATAATAAAATAATAATAATAATAATAATAATAATAATAAATACGATAGAATTGAAGAAGGAAATTGTTCAAAAATACGAGGGTTGAAGCAGTGGTGGAGGAAGTGGTTGACGCATCGTCAGTGTGACTTTGTTTATGCTGGAGTGAGTATTAGTCTCCGTGCTCTTCCAAACATTTCACAATAGTTCATTGTATTTGGTGCTTGTAGATTGAGTGTGACTGGAGTGGTTGAGGCAGTGGTGAGAGCAGTGTTAGAGGCAGTGGTAGAGGCAGTGTTAGAGGCAGTGGTAGAGGCAGTGATAGAGGCAGTGGTAGAGGCAGTTATAGAGGCAGTGGTAGAGGCAGTTATAGAGGCAGTGGTAGAGGCAGTTATAGAGGCAGTGGTAGAGGCAGTGGTAGAGGCAGTTATATAGGCAGTGGTAGAGGCAGTTATAGAGGCAGTGGTAGAGGCAGTTTTAGAGGCAGTGGTAGAGGCAGTTATAGAGGCAGTGGTAGAGGCAGTGGGTGAGGCAGCAGTTGAGGCAGCAGTAGAGGCAGTGGTAGAGGCAGTGGTAGAGGCAGTGGTAGAGGCAGTGGGTGAGGCAACGGTTGAGGCAGTGTTAGAGGCAGTGTTAGAGGCAGTGGTAGAGGCAGTGGTAGAGGCAGTGGTAGAGGCAGTGGTAGAGGCAGTGTTAGAGGCAGTGTTAGAGGCAGTGGTAGAGGCAGTGGTAGAGGCAGTGGTAGAGGCAGTGGTAGAGGCAGTGGTAGAGGCAGTGGTAGAGGCAGTGATAGAGGCAGTGGTAGAGGCAGTGATATTTATTAACATATATGTTATAAATAATAATAGTACATTATGAATAACTTATTATTATTATTATTATTATTATTATTATTATTATTATTATTATTATTATAAATGTTATTAATATTAACATGTACTATTATTATTTATAACATATATGTTAGTAAATACCACTGCCTCTATCACTGCCTCTACCACTGCCTCACCCACTGCCTCACCCACTGCCTCACCCACTGCCTCTACCACTGCCTCACCCACTGCCTCTACTACTGCCTCGCCCACTGCCTCACCCACTGCCTCTATCACTGCCTCTATCACTGCCTCTACCGCTGCCTCTATAACTGCCTCTACCACTGCCTCTATCACTGCCTCTATCACTGCCTCTACCACTGCCTCTATCACTGCCTCTATCACTGCCTCTATAACTGCCTCTACCACTGCCTCTAACACTGCCTCTACCACTGCCTCTAACACTGCCTCTACCACTGCCTCTAACACTGCCTCTACCACTGCCTCAACCACTCCAGTCACACTCAATCTACAAGCACCAAATACAATGAACTATTGTGAAATGTTTGGAAGAGCACGGAGACTAATACTCACTCCAGCATAAACAAAGTCACACTGACGATGCGTCAACCACTTCCTCCACCACTGCTTCAACCCTCGTATTTTTGAACAATTTCCTTCTTCAATTCTATCGTATTTATTATTATTATTATTATTATTATTATTATTATTATTATTATTATTATTATTATTATTATTATTTTTAACAGTAGCAGTAGCAGTAGCACAAATGTTTGATTCTTTGCTGTTGTTCAAGAGTAAACACATGATGTCACCTTCCAATACCTGTCCGAATAGCCATTCTAATGTGCAGTCATAAATGGGTTGACATTATTTATACTGTAGTTTAAGAGCAAATAATGAACAAACAAAACACTCACCAGACAGTGTGGGAGGGCTGGCTGCCAGTTGTGGGGGTCGGAGGGAGGGTAGTAGGGACTCGCAGTGGTGGAGGCAGTGGAGGCATGTTATTAAGCCATAACGTATGTATTTAGTACAATTTACGACGTTTTCATGTATTTTATGATTGTTCATGGTTCAACAAGTTAAGGAAGCAGTATTGTATTATATTTCCCTGCAATATATTAGGCACCAAACATTCATAAGAACATAAGAACAAAGAATGGAGGGACACTGCAGAAGGCCTACTGGCCCATGCGAGGCAGGTCCTTATCAAAATGACTACTACCTAAAGCTTCCCAAGAAATAACCCACGTACCCAATGACACCAATCAAATCCAGCCCCTCCCACTCATATTTTGTCCAGTCTCTTCTTAAAGCTACCCAAGGTCCTAGCTTCTATCACCCCACTGGGAAGACTGTTCCATGCATCTACAACTCTGTTTGGAAAACATACTTACCTATGTCCTTTCTAAAAATTCGCGAGGCTCTTGATCCCCTAACCCTCGTGAATGTTGAGGGAGACCTGTATATGGTTGACAGCAGACATGAAGATCACAACATGGTTGGCAGTTTAGAAGCCATGAAGATCATATTTATTTTTTGACAGTTTAGCAAATCAAATCAATCTAAGTTTATTCTCTATAAGGATTTACGATGCAGGATTTACAGATTTTGGTTATTGTTTGATTTAATGTAATAAAATACTAATTACAGGAGGGGGCCATAGAACACCTAGCAAGGCTAGGCATTTCGGGCAACTTAGATTAATTCTTAACCCTAAATTATTACAATTGTGGAGTAAGTTGACTAAATACTAAATGACTAAATATTTAAGTTACTAAATAGTAGTTTGTGAGTTTAGCAATGTGAATGCTTTTGTTTTGGCACAATACATAGTTTCTATTTTGGGAGTATTTACAGGCAAACTTGTGACTAGTTAGGAATCATTTTTTTAAGATTAAGTACGTATTTCTGTGCTTATAGTCAAATGGGTGAGTGAGTGTAAGTTTGAACCACCATTGACATTAGACATGATGATTACATTTATGGTTGACAGTTTAGCAGACATTTAATAGATAAAATAAAGTGGTTTAACCCTTTCAGGGTCCAGAGGCCAAATTTCAAAGTGCACACCAGTGTCAAGAATTTAAAAAAAAAAAAATGTTGTTATTTTTCTTATGAAAATGGTAGAGAATCTTTTCAAAAGGTAATAAAACAAAAAGTACGAAATTTGATGAAAAATTGACGAAATTATGCTCTCGCGAATTTTGATGTGTCAACGTTATTTAAGCATCAGTGACTTTGCCGCCTTTGACTCCCATTTTGGGCCCAATTACTTTATTCCAGTCAATCAAATTCTTAGCTATTTCACTAGTATTACTTCTATGGAGTGAGCACAAGAAATCGCCAACTCAGCTGTTTCAACTACAAAAAAAGTGATTGGAAATTGGTAATTCGCCAATTTAGTGCAAAGTTCAAAATACGTGGAACCTTACTTGCGACCGTGTCCATGTGCGAGTTTTTCCAAACACAAGCAGTCGATGGGTCGATTTTTTGCTTCCATACGCGAGCAAAATTTCCACAAGCGAGCAGACCTCAAGGCAGGTTCCTTGACACTGGTGAGGGGCTCTTGCTCTTGATCTCGGAATTATATTTCATTAGTTTTTTGGGACTATCTTATTGAAACTTGGGCAATGTATGATGGAAAGATGCTTCTTAATGCACACCAAAAATGAAAGAAATCTAAGCATAAATAATGGAGTTCACTTTTCAGCAATTAGTTACTCCTTAGCGGTAATTTTTTAATGGTTTTTATGGTTGTATTCTCGTTTTTTTAGTCTCATTTAATAGAATGGAAGATATATTACAGGAATAGATATGATTTTAATTGCTTTCATTATGAAAAGTACCTTGAAATAGAGCTCAACCTAGGACAAATAGTCAATTGCTTGCCTGTTTCAGAGTAAACAAATGTGTCATGTCCATTCCAATATGCAGTCGTGAATGGGTTGACATTATTTATACCCAAATTTTTGGAATAAGGAATAACAGTAAATCTTATATTTTTGTGTGAATAAAAATTACAAATTATTTATCAATAATATAATAATAATAATAATAATAATAATTTAAAAATATGTATAATATTAATACGTATAATAATAATAGGAAGGGTTGTTGAGGTGGTTCGGACATGTAGAGAGAATGGAGCAAAACAGAATGACTTCAAGAGTGTATCAGTCTGTAGTGGAAGGAAGGTGGGGTAGGGGTCGGCCTAGGAAAGGTTGGAGGGAGGGGGTAAAGGGGTTTTGTGTGTGAGGGGCTTGGACTTCCAGCAGGCATGCGTGAGCGTGTTTGATAGGAGTGAATGGAGACAAAGGTTTTTAATACTTGACGTGCTGTTGGAGTGTGAGCAAAGTAACATTTATGAAAGGGGTTCAGGGAAACCGGCAGGCCGGACTTGAGTTCTGGAGATGGGAAGTACAGTGCCTGCACTCTGAAGGAGGGGTGTTAATGTTGCAGTTTAAAAACTGTAGTGTAAAGCACCCTTCTGGCAAGACAGTGATGGAGTGAATGATGGTGAAAGTTTTTCTTTTTCGGGCCACCCTGCCTTGGTGGGAATCGGCCAGTGTGATAATAATAAAATAAATAATAGTATAATAATATAATACAATAATATTAATATAATAAGTATAATACATATATAATAATAATGTACTACATATAACAATTATAATAGACGGCTTCAAAAGGCTGTCACTAGATGGCAGTGTTTACCACAACAAAGAGGGAGCGGTTGTGGCTACCTCCACCTGTTACATGAGACATATTTTATTCATTCTAGAGAATATATCATGTTTCTTTGTTATTTTTATTGTTTATTGTGTCATATTAGATGAACTGTGATATATAAATAAGCCGTATAGATGATATTAGGGAAATTATTCATGAAGTATTTTGCCCGGTCTCCAGACAAACACTCGTCCACCGCCAACACCGCCCATACCACTACATGAATGACATTTTATTCATTCTAGAGTATATATCATGTTTCTATGTTATTCATATTGTTTGTTATGTCATATTAGATGAACTGTGATAGATAAATAAGCCGTATAGATAATATTAGCTAAATTATTCATGAAGTATTTTGCCTGGTCTCCAGACAAACTCGTCCACCGCCGACACCACCCATACCACCACATGAATGATATATTTTATTCATTTTAGAGTATATATCAGGTTTGTATGTTATTTATATTGTTTATTGTGTCATTAGATGAAATGAGATAGATAAATAAGCCGTAGAGTTGATATTAGCGAAATTATTGAAGTACAGAATTCCACTGGAACAGATTAATTGGATTTCAGTTAATTTAAATGAGGAAAATTGACTCTGCAAACGAGCAAATCCAGTTGCGAGCAAGGTCATGGAACGGATTAAACTCGTAAGTAAAATCAAAATCAAGTTTATTCTCTATAAGAATTACAATGCTGAGTTTACAGAATTTGGATATTGTGTGGTTTCCATGTTTTAAAATACTAATTACAGCCGGGCTGTGGCTCATACGTTGGTTTGCGTGCAGCCAGCAGCAACAGCCTGGTTGATCAGGCTCTGATCCACCAGGAGGCCTGGTCACAGACCGGGCCGCGGGGGCGTTGACCCTTGGAACTCTCTCCAGGTAAACAGAGGGGGCCACTAGAACATCTAGCATGGCTAGGCATTTCGGGCAGACTTAGATTAATTCTTAACTTTAAAATATTACAAATTATGAGGTAAGTTGGTATTATGGCTAAGTGACTAAATACTAGTTTCTGAGTTTATCAATGTGAATGCTTTTGTTTTCGCACAATACATAGTTTCAGTATTGGAGTATCACAGGCCAACTTATGACTAGTTAGGATTCATTATTTTTAGATTAGAGGTTCCACTGTATTCCAGTTTAAAAATAGGGTCCAGAATAAACAATGCAGACATTCCTGGCACTAAACTAACATTTCCTCTGTTCATTAGTTAGGTTTTCAGGCTTTACAAATGAATTCCATTTTGATTTTTAATTCACATAATGAATTTTTATTCAAACCAAAAAATAGAAGATTTACTGTCATGCAATATTGTAATAATTTTATAAATAATATCAGCACATTTGTGAACATATGTTAGACCCACCAGCTGGCGTGTATTAGACGTGTGAGGTCATTTGTTTACTCTTGAACATCGGCAAAAATTTAACATTTCCACTACTTTGAGCTCAGTTTCAAGCCATTTTCAATAATAAAACCAATCAAAATCATCTCTATTTCTGTAATATATCTTCCATTCTATCAAATGAGACCAAGAAATCGCAAATACAACTATAAAAAACATACAAAAAACACTGCAAAGTCGCTGTTTTAATCGAAAATTACAGTCTCATTTTTTTTCTCTCATTATGCGCTGTGTGCTGCAGGATTTGTTTTATGTGGTGCACACATACCACATAGATGTATTCTCTCATATCTAGGCCCAAATTTACCGCTCACAGCTTATCAGAATAAGCTGAGCTCATGGCGTAGATCTACGGTTTGGACCCGCAATGTAAAGCCGTAGATCTATGGCATGGACCCTGAAAGGGTTAAAACTTACTCACGAAATTGTAATGACACGATTGCAAACAAACCATACCACGGGCGGGGATAGAACCTGCGATCAGAGGCTAATGCGATGGTCTGGAGTTTTGAGACTTTCTGATTGCGGGTTCTATCCCCGCCCATGTTATGGTTTGGTTTAAAACTTAGCAGAAATGTATATAAAAATTCACATAAATAATGTTTTTTATTTCTTATGAGTAATACAAAGAAGTTACAGTAGTTAGTTTTACAGACTGGTCGACAGTTTAGTAGTTACATAAATAGATGAAACTAACTTGTTAACAATTTGTCTGCTGAAGGTGGACCACATAGATGATAATGGTCATCACAGATTCTTCCATGTGACTCTGTGGAGAGTGTACGAGGCTAGCGTGGGAGACATGCTGCATGATATGCGTACCATCTACCCTGTACCTACTGACCACTCCTGCTTACGTCTTATGAAGGTATGGTACCTCTCGTGTATCACACCATCCACCCTGTACCTACTGACCACTCCTGTTTATGTCTTATGAATGTATGGTATCTTTCATGTGTATCACACCATCCATCCTGTACCTACTGACCACTCCTGCTTACATCTTATGAAGGTTTGGTACCTTTCACGTGTTGAAAGACATAATATTTAGGCAGAGAGTGAGGTGTGAGTGATGTATTGTGACCTGAAGAATGCCATGTTGGGATGAGGACAGGTAGACGATGAGATCATACAACTCCTGTGTTGCTGGGTAGGTGGTGCTTTGCCTGGTTGAGTATCATGTATGCTAATGTTTTAGAAATTTTGTGGTTTCCAGTGTTACGTTCTATTGTGTTGGTGATGGCGATTAGCGAGGCTTCTAGACATCGCCGATAATGTCTAGAAGCTAACACTGGAAACCACAACATTTCTAAAACACTAGCTTACATGATACTCAACCAGGCAAAGCACCACCTACCCAGCAACACAGGAGTCACATGATCTCATCGTCTACCCATCCTCATCCCAACATGGCATTCTTCAGGTCACCATGCGTCACTCACACCTCTCTCTCCGCCTATATGTAATGTCTTTCAACCTGTGTGTGTTAAAAGTGATCAAGGTCCCAGGACCAAAACGTTTTCTAATAAATATGTCCTAGTGTTTGCTTACGTGTTTTTCTAAACCAACTTGTCGGCATTTATTACCAAGGTTTAAACCACCTTTCATGTGTATCACACCATCTATCCTGTACCTACTGACCATTCCTGCTTATGTCTTATGAAGGTATGGTACCTTCCATTTGTATCACACCATCCACCCTGTACCTACTGACCACTCCTGCTTATGTCTTATGAAGGTATGGTACCTTCCATTTGTATCACACCATCCACCCTGTACCTACTGACCACTCCTGCTTATGTCTTATGAAGGTATGGTACCTTCCAGTTGTATCACACCATCCACCCTGTACCTACTGACCACTCCTGCATACATCTTATGAAGGTAGGGTACCTTTCATGTGTATCACACCATCTACCTTGTACCTACTGACCACTCCTGCTTATGTCTTATGAAGGTATGGTATCTTCCAGTTGTGTCATACAATCCATCCTGTACCTTAACACCATACTGCCGCTTGTACTAAGTTAAATTTATGGGTTTTAAAACTGCTTATGGCCCCACCTGGAGTTTACCTGGAGAGAGTTCCGGGGGTCAACGCCCCTGCAACATGGTCTGTGACCAGGCCTCATGGTGGATCAGAGCCTGATCAACCAGGCTGTTACTGCTGGCTGCACGCAATCCAATGTACGAGCCACAGCCTGTCTGGTCAGGTACCGACTTTAGGTGCTTGTCCAGTGCCTGCTTGAAGACAGCCAGGGGTCTATTGTATGCTGTATGTATGTATTGTATGCTGTATGTATGCTGGGAGGCAGTTGAACAGTCTCGAGCCCCTGACACTTACTGTGTTGTCTCTTAATGTGCTAGTGACCCCTGCTTTTCATTGGGGGGATGTTGCATCATCTGCCGACTCTTTTGCTTTTGTAGTGAGTGATTTTCATGTGCAAGTTGGTACTAGTCCCTCTAGGATTTTCCAGGTGTATATAATCATGTATCTCTCCCGCCTGTGTTCCAGGGAGTACAGGTTCAGGAACTTCAAGCGCTCCCAGTAATTGAAGTGTTTTATCTCCGCTGTGCGCGCCGTGAAGGTTATCTGTACATTTTCTAGGTCAGCAATTTCACCTGCCTTGAAACGTGCTGTTAGTGTGCAGCAATATTCCAGTCTAGATAGAACAAGCGACCTGAAGAGTGTCATCATGGGCTTGGCCTCCCTAGTTTTGAAGGTTCTCATTATCCATCCTGTCATTTTTCTAGCAGATGCGATTCATACAGTGTTATGGTCCTTGAAGGTGGGATCCTCCGACATGATGACTCCCAGGTCTTTGACGTTGGTTTTTTGCTCCATTTTGTGGCTAGAATTTGTTTTGTACTCTGATGAAGTTTTAATTTCCTCATGTTTACCATATCGGAGCGGTTGAAATTTCTCATCGTTAACTTTATGCTGTTTTCTGCAGCCAATTTAAAGGTTTGGTTGATGTCCGCCTGGAGCCTTGCAGTGTCTGCAATGGAAGACACTGTCATGCAGATTCGGGTGTCATCTGCTAAGGAATTCACGGTGCTGTGGCTGACATCCTTGTCTATGTCAGATACGAGGATGAAAAACAGGGCCCTCACAGTACCTGTAGCCCAGGGCCCTCACAGTACCTGTAGCCTAGGGCCCTGACAGTTCCTGTAGCCCAGAGCCCTCACAGTACCTGTAGC
>NC_069447.1:733724-775677 GCF_026875155.1 Cherax quadricarinatus | reverse complement strand
CCCAAAAAGCATGCAAGCCGTGGTGGGACTATTACACTGACAATGTTTGTGAACCACTTTAGAAAAGTCATAAAGGAAGGGAGAGGTACAGGCCTCTATGGACAGATATGTTGTGCGACAGAAGTCCAGTGACTCTCAAGCTGGTCCTTGTGGCATTAAAAGAAGAAGGGAAGTAACCCCGGAAAAGGACTTGCTACCTCAAGTCCTAGTGGAAGGGGATTCCCTTCTAAACATTAAAAACTTCGACACTCTCCCCTCCTCCCATCCCATCAATCATCACCAGATCTTCATTAAAGGTAAGTGTCAATTATTCTATTGTGATTATTCTATTGTTATTATTGTTAATTATTCTATTGCATTAAACTTAATATTTCATGTGGTAAAAGTTTTTTTTTTCATACTTTTGGGTGTCTTGCACGGATTAATTTTGATTTCCATTATTTCTTATGGGGAAAAATTTATTCGCTTTTCCGATAATTTTGCTTTACGATGAGCTCTCAGGAACGGATTAATAACGTGAACTGGGGGTCCACTGTATTAACATAACATACGACATTTAAAATGAGACTCGGTGATTATTATTATTATTATTACTAATATGACATCTCAAGATATAAGACACTCTTACTGATTTTAATGTGTACCTGCACGCCGCACAGTATGTAAGTTTATTTAGGTACAGGTATACATATGTATAATTATCAGAGTATAATATAAAATACGAAATAACTTTTAAAAACACTTGAAATTTTGGAGTTTTTAGACATAATGGAGAGACTTAGTGCTTACGGATCTCACAGAGAATGTAAACAAACAGGGTGGGGCGCAGTGACCGTATTAGAAAGTCAGTGGGGGGAGCTGTATAGTGAGTTTTGGTCATAATTTGAAATGACCGTATTAGCGGAACGCCGTAAAGCGAAACGCCGTAAAGCGGGTCCCTACTATGACAGTAGGGATAATTCAGTAATGGTCCCAGATTTTCGCTTAGCAGATTACAATGGGCTTAGAGAACACTTATCATCTCTGGACTGGGGTAGCAAAGGGAGCTATCAATATGATAGCTTTCTGAACACTATACATGCTGCCCAAGGAACATTTATCCCATATAAAGAAATTAAATCGAATAAAAATTACCCAAAATGAATGAATAATAGGTTGAAATATCTTTTCAGGCAGAAGAAAGGAATTTATAGGCATATCAAAAGAGGTGAGGGTCATCTTATGAATCAGTATATTGACATTAAGAGGGACATTAACCCTTAAACTGTCCAAACGTAGATCTACATTTTTTCAACATTGAAAGTATGTAAAAAAAAATGTCAATTTTTTTTTTTTACATTTGAAAGCGTGTAAAAAAAACTTTGATCTACTTTTTTTGTTATATTTGAAAATATGTAAAAAAACGTACATCTACTTTTGGAGCAACTAAGCATGTGAACGTAAATCTGTTTGGACAGTTTAAGGGTTAAAAAGGGAATAAGAAAAGCTAAACGGGAGTACGAAATTAAAGTTGCTAGGGTTTCGAAAAGTTTTTTTCCAGGTATATAGAACAAAAGTTAAGATAAATAGGTCCCCTTTAAAAAAATAACTATGGGCCCCTTTACTGACAAAGAGAATTAAATGTGTTCGATTTTAAATAATTATTTTCTCCCCGGTTTTCATACGGGAAGACACTAACTATATCCCAGTAATTAATTTTTATAGTGGGCCTGAAGAAGATAAATTATGAAAACATCACGGTACTAGTGAAATGGTTGTGAAACAAAAGACCGACTAAAACAAAAATAAATCGCTGGTCCTGATGAGCTTTTTTCAAGGGTTCTTAAGGAATGCAAAATGGAACTCTGTGACTGTTAACTAATATTTTTAATTTATCTCATCAAACAGGTGTAGTGTCTGATATGGGGAAAGATGGCTAATTGCATTCCTTTTTTTAAAAAGCAGGGACAAGTCTTACCATTCAATTACCACCCAATAAGCCTAACCTCAATTGTAGGCAAATTACTAGAGTCAATTATAGCTGAAATTTTATAAGAAGCCATCTGGATAAGCATAATCTGATAATGATACTCAGCATGGATTCACGAGAGGCCATTCTTGTCTAACTAATTTTTAACTTTCTTCGTAAAGCTTTTGAGGCTGTTGATCACGATAAAGAATTTGATATTGTTTACTTAGATTTTAGTAAGGCTTTTGATAGAGTACCGCACCAAAGACGTTAAAGAAAGTTGCAGTTCATGACATTGAAGGAAAAGTGCTCTCATGGATCGAGTCATGGCTCACAGACAGGAAGCAGAAAGTTTGCATAAATGGGGTTAAATCCGAGTGGGGATGTGTAACAAGTGGCGTTCCACAGGGATCAGTCTTGGGCCCATTGTTGTTTATAATATATATCAATGATCTTGATGAGGGAATTACTAGTGAAATGAGCAAATTCACCAATGACTCTAAGATAGGTAGGATAATTGATTCAAACGTAGATATCAGGGAACTTCAGGAGGATTTAGGCAAACTCAGTACCTGGTCAGAAAAGTGGCAGATGCAGTTCAATGTAGATAAATGCAAGGTTCTGAAGCTCGGGAGTGTCCATAACCCTAGCACTTATAAGTTAAATAATGTAGAACTTAGTCATACAGATTGCGGAAAAGGACTTGGGGTTATGATAAGCAGTAACCTTAAACCAAGACAGCAATGCCTAAGCGTACATAATAAGGCAAACAGATTACTGGGATTTATATCAAGAAGTGTAAGCAACTGAAGTTCAGCGGTTATATTACAGCTTTATACATCATTAGTAAGGCCTTGCCTAGATTACGAAGCTCAGTTCTGGTTTCCCTATTACAGAATGGACATAAATTCGTTTGAAAACATTCAGCGTAGAATGACTAAATTAATACATAGTATTAGAAATCTTCCTTATGAAGAAAGACTGAAGACTGTTAAATTACATTCACTTGTTAGACGAGAATGAGGGGAAGACATGATAGAAGTGTATGAATGGAAGATTGGTATTAATAAAGGGATATAAATAAGGTCTTGAGGATATCTCTCCAAGAGAGAACCTGCATGTAATGGATTCAAATTAGACAAGTTTAGATTTAGAAAGGATATAGGAAGTATTGGTTTGGAAATAGGGTAGTTGATGAGTGGAACAGTCTGCCTAGTTGGGTTTATTGAGGCTAAGACCTTGGGTAGTTTTCAAATTTAGGATGGATAAATTACATGAGTGAGAGGGTTGGATTGAATGGGACTTGCATGTGAGTGGATAGTTATCTGAGCTTATTTCTTGGGTGACATTGAAAATTGGGTTGGGCAAATATTTTGTTAGGGGGGAGGATTGAAAGGACCTGCCTAGTAGGGGCCAAACACTTGCTGCATTTTTCCTCCTTTTCTTATTTCTTTTGGGTGTACAAATACAAAAGAAAGCGGGAAAACACTGCACAGCCCTTTTGGGCCCCCATACTAGCAGGTCCTTCACTAACCATCCCCAACAGAAATTTCCCCAACTCATTTTTTCATTGTTTCCCCAAGCATTAACTTTGAAATTTTTCTTTTCATAAATCAATCGTTGGTGTGTGGAGAAGTACCCGGCTGGGTTTTTTTTCCTTTAATTCTGTCATTTTCTCGCCTTCTTTACCAAAAGAGGTAGCACTGGGACCCTTTCTTTGGCCCATGGTGACTTATTTACAGTTGCAACAAAAAAAACAATGGATTATTACAAATTTATCGTATGAAGTGGGGGATAAAGGCCCAATCGCCGAAAAACAATGACACACTGACTCTAAATGGTGTGGGGGGAGCCTTTGGTGACACAGCGCGGGGGGGGGCCGCTTGGACGTTTTCCATATGACTGCCAAAATTTTTAGGCAATGAAATGCGGGGCTAAAATATTTTGAAAAAAAAAAAGTTGCTGAAATCGAAATTCTGAAGGCGGGGTTAAACGAAACGGGGGGGTCCAATGTACATGGAACCTCAAAATCAAATTTTAATCCTTCCAGGAGAAAGTTCTAAATTCAAAAAGTCTAAAATTTCCCGAAGCAATTTTCCCATAAGAAATAAGGAAATAAAATTTTAATCCTTCCAAAAACCCCAAAAATTTTTTTACACAAAAAATACATTTTATAGAGAAAATACAGTTTTACATAAAACAAATACTATATTTTTTTAATTAGTAAGAAAATACATATAAAATAACTTTTTTTACTTACCTTTATTGAAGATTGGTGAGGGAAACTGGAAGTAGGAGGGGGAGAGAGGGAGTTGGGTTGGTTTTTGGGAAGGAGAATCCCCCTCCAATGAGGACTTCAGTAAACCCCCTCCGGGGGTTATTTCCCCTTTCTCTTTTTTTTAATGCCACTGGGACCAGTTTGAGAGCCGGACCCCTGTCTCACAGAATAACTGCCCCCAAGTCCTCTTTTTCGCGCCTTTTTAACATTTCCCTTAAATGGGACATGGTTCTGTCACGAACTTGTTGCAAAAGAGGGCTTGTTTTCAGCTTGCTCAGGGTGGTACTTTCGCAAAACATTTGGACATCTTTTCCATTTGGGCACAAATCCTTTAATCTTTGAAGAAGGCACCTCATCCACTCCTATTTTAACACCTTTCCCAAACATCATTTCCCCTGATTTGTTCTTTCTTTAACAGATGGGAACCAGGTCACTTGTTTTTCCCATACATCCTGGCAAGCTCGCAATCTAAAACCACTCTCAATTTCTGTTTTTTTCCCCTTCTTCACACTATGGTGTTTTTTTCCACTTTCTTTACCACAGGGTACCACAACAATTTTTTTTGGCCCAGGGCAGCTTTTTTTCCGTCCCCAAACGCTAAACACAACAAAATAATCGTAAAATGCTTAATGAGAGCGCAGGTTATTTTCACTAAAGCATAAACAAACTAGACGCTTACAGCGCCTGCGCGGGACGCGGACAGAGCGGGCGGCAGAAAAAGAACATACAAGGAAGCTGACATTGCGAAAGGTGTTAATAGCAAAACCAAAAAAAGACCACAGAAAACTGACAATTGAGAAGTTGTTGCGGGTGTGGATCAAGGTAAAGAATGGCAGTGATAGTGTTTGGGACATTACATATTTTTTTGGAACAAGGTTGCATGCGATCGGTAAAAAACCCTGGAACCAGTGCGATAATAAATTTTAAAGCACAGGGGCTGGTTTACAGATTTAAAAGCTAGTGGCATGCAAAATTTTGTAAGGCATGGTGAGCTAGCCATTCAAAAAAAACGGGTGGCTAAAGTTTGTACGGATTTTTAAGGTTTATGTAGACCTAAAAAAATTCAAACCCCAACAAGCTTTCAGTGTGTGAAACTGCCCTTTTTGGGAAAATGCCAGAGAGGGACCTACATTACCAGGAAGAAAAGGCACTCCCAGGACACAAGCCTATGAAAGACAGGCTAACTCTTTTGTTCTGTCTAATGCTAGTGGTGATTTTTAAAAAGGGAAATTTTTCTTGTGTATCATTTAGAAAATGCCAGTGTTTTTAAGAAAAAAATGCATAAAGAGCAAGTCACGGTCTTTTGGGGAAAACTTGGGGCACAAGCAAATTTTTTCCAAAGTGGGTCCCTGAAATGTTTGGGGCCCAGGTTGAGAAAATACCTCCTAACAATAATTTGCCACTCATGCCTCCTGTTTTAATGGACAAAGCTCCTGCTCACTCCAAACTTATAGACCTCTTGTCTAGGGACTTTATTTTTTTAAAGTGAAGTTCTTGCCTCCTAACACCACACCCTCCTCCCGCCCATGGAACAGGTCATTTTCCCAACTTTAAAAAACCTACACAAAAGCAGTGTTTGGAAAGTGCTTTGAAGGGACAAAAGACATAATTGGCCCTAAGAGAGTTTTGAGGAATCATTCAATATCACAGCTCCATAACCTTATAGGGGAAGGCTTGGATGGGTGACTTTCCGGACTTGAAAATCGCTTGGGGACAATTGTGGCCAGATTTGCCCCAAAAAAGGGGGTTTTTGAAAAGGGGTTTTTAGGCTGACCCTGACCCGCTGACCCCCGCCTGTTTTGGACTCTATTGGGCATTGGGGGAAAACCTTGGGGGTGGAGGTGAGGCGAGGATTGGAAAAGTTTTTGGAGGACCACAGGGAAACTAACCCCGAAAGCTGGAAGAGCTTCATCTGGAACAGTATCAACCACAGCTGAAGAACTTTCTCAGAAGGGGGAAGAGGGTGGGAGGGCCTCTTCAAAAATTAATAAGGGGACTTTTCCAAATGGGAAAGATGTCCAAATGTTTGTGCAAATACCCCCTGACAATCTGAAACAAATCTTTTGCAACAAGTTCAGTGACAAAACCATGTCCCATTTTTGGGGAAATCTTTAAAAAGGGGGCCAGAAACTGAAGGGCCCCGGGGAAATTATTTTGTGGAAAGGGGTCCAGTGACCTCAACTGGGCCTAGGGCATAAAAGACAGAGAAGGAATAACCCCAGAGAGGGTTGTGAACCAAAAATCCTTATGGAGGGGGATTCCCCTTCCAAACACAACCCCCAACTCCCCTCTCCCCCCTGCTTTCCCGATGCCATCACCCAAACTTTTAAAAAAGAAAGTAAAAATTTTTATTTTATACGTTATTTTAAATTGTTAAACCCAATTGTACACTTTTTTGTTTGTTTAAGTAAAACTATAAATTTAAACCTATAAAAAGTAATTTTTTTTTTTTTTTTTGTGTGAATATTTTTGGGTTTCTGGGAAGGGTTTTCATTTTCCATTATTTTTTATGGGAAATAATGCCTCACTTTTCAAACTTTTTGAATTTAGAACTAGCTCCTGGAACGGATTAAGTTTGAAATTTTAAGTTCCACTGTACTTCGGTTTTCGTCCATTTCGGATTTTGACCGACCTTCTGGAACGGATTAAGGATGAAAACCGGGGTTCCACTGTATTTAGATTTCCATTGGAGAACATATTTGTTTTGCAGTCTTCCATGTTAGTTCTTTAAGGTTAAATAAAATTGCCAAGTGTGAGCAACACTTCAACAGCAGTAAAAACATTGAATTTAAATATTAGATACGTATTTTAATTCTTTATTGAATAAGTCATTGCTAAGATGCTCTTATATTTTAATAATTTGCTTTTATATTTTTTCATAGAATGAATTTTGGTGAAATAGAAGAAGATGCTTATCAAGATGACTTGGGTTACACTAGAGGACAACTGGGAAAGGGTGGCGCGGACGCATTAGAAAAATCACGGTTGATGAGAAAACAAGAGTGCGTCTGTCAAAAACTCTGCAGAAAGAGGTTCAGCGGCAAACATCTTTGGGTGGTCAGACAACAGTAAGAAGACAGGTAGCTGGTACAGCTTCCAGTGTTGCATTTACCCCACTTCAAGGACTTGAGATAGTTAACCCACAAGCAGCTGAGAACAGCAATCAAGCTAAGGCCAACAAATATTCTCAAATGTCTTGGGTTTCAAAAATGTGAATAAATGAAGTGTATTAAAAAACTAAAAATATAGTATTGTATAAACTTTTAAAGTGATTATTATTTAATCTTGAAAAAATCCATCTATGAAGAATACAAGAACCAACTAACATAACACACCCATTTTTTCCCCTCAGCCTATAGGCCCCACAACAACTCTTTTTTATTGACATTATATTAACAGCAAAACTGCGCTCTGTTGACCCTGTGGGTTTACCTTCTTTTTTATTAAAAAATAAATGAAAGAGCTAATGACGCTATTTTTACAATATGCTTTACATTTTTCACTGATCCTTTATAATTAACATGGGGGAGCGCAAAATCTGTAGGATTTTAAAACACGGGTGGGGGGGGAGGGATTTAGGCTCAGTTTAGGGACCCAAGCAGTACCCAATTCCCTAGATCAAAGCCCCCTCCAGCACAAGGGAAACCCCTCTTGAGGGGGCACTGACCAAATAGGATGATAGGGCCAAATCAACCCTCCATTCCACCTTTGCCACAACATTAATAAAAAGCCCCCAAATTTTTCAATGTAATCACCATCCCTTGACTTAGTTTTTCCCTCAAAACCTCTGCCCCTTCCCACTTTCTTCCATTCTCTACCTTCTGCCATGCGACACGTATGCCCTTACGGTTCAGCACTTTCCATGAATATAATAATAACTGTAGTACAGTATGTTGTACAATTTTTAGTTTCTGTTAGATTTTATATAACTCACCCCTTTGGGTTGCATAGAGGTTTTAAACCTATATGCCGTATGTATGAAAAAACAGTGATATTCCTTTCTAGTGTTGTGCCCTGAAAGCTATTACAACTATGTGGGAAATATGTAAAGTAAAAGGACACAAGTGCCAACTAATGTGAAAATTTTATTGTGGCAACCGTTTCGCTCTCCAGGACTTTATCAAGTTGTTACAAACAGTACATGGACACAGAGGTATATATAGGCTCAGAGTGAGGTGCAGTATAAGTGGTAGTAGTAGTAATACAATATAGTAGAACAATTAAACTCGCACATGAGAAAAAGGGATATAAAAGCTATTACTTGGTAACATAAAAATAGGTTAGACGAATATAGACTGGATAGAGAAGGCCGTTTCAGTGTTCATTCTCTGTAATGTGCTTTGTGTAGTATTAACAGGAGAGACTGTGATGGCAGGGTTTACTGTTTTCAGGAGGATTCTTGCTAAGACTTCAGAGATGGTGAAGCGCCTTTGTTTTGTTTATTGTTTCGAAACAGCGATTAATCTGATTCAAGGCACTTGTGTCTGCGGAAATAATATTCTTTGATCACTAATTGGGGCCCCGGGAATTTTCATGAGATGATTGGTGGAATTTCGGTGTTGTACACAGCGTTGTTCAAGTCATCGTTCCCCCAGCGTAAATGTGTTCATTGAGTGGTGTCGAGGTTTCTTGCTGTTTCACCTACATAAATCTTGTCGCAGCCTCCACAGGGTATAGTGAAACTCCTGCATTGACGGGTTCGTGGTGCTTTGATTTGTCCTGGTTTAAGATCCTTTATTTGAATGCTGGAAACGATAGCGACTGGTGTTATCTTGTGAAACTACTTTAAAAAATGTTCAGTGCAACCTGGCTGTTGGAAAGAATTATAACTTTGTTGGGAGGGGTTTGTTGGTGCGGGAGAATTGATGATCTGAAGAGCTCTTTTCTTGCAGTCTTTGATGAAAAGGAACAAAAATGTAACTCAGTGAAGGTTTGGTGAATGTATGTACAAATTTCCCCGTCAATTCGTATGCTCTTAGGAAAAACCCGATGATGATGCCTCTTTTGTCATGGTATCTTGACTGGGAAAAGAAATGTGTGAGATCATTTTTATTGGTAGGTTTCCGATAAGCTTGAAATCTTAGGTTGTTTGCTACTTTTGTGAATGAGGACGTTGAGGAAAGGTAGCTTGTCATTGGGCTCTTCTAGTGTAAATTGGATCGCCGGTTCAACTGCGTTGAGCCTTGCCTGAAGATTCCGTACATCAAAACGTTTGGGAGTTATTACGAGGACTCATCCTGTAACGTAACCAAGTGACGCTTGAAGGGATAATGTTTGGCGAAGTGTTCGGACTCTAGGTGTTCCATGTACAAGTTGGCTAGGACGGCACTGAGGGGACCCCATTCCCCTGCCTTAGGTTTTTTTGTAGAGCCTGTTATTGAAAGAAAAACAGTTGAAATTAACACAGAGTTCAATCAAGTCAAAATCTCCGGGAGGTTTGAGGGAAAATTAAGGTCCTGATTGACTTTACGTCGTAGAACCTCGATGGCTTTTGTGGTAGGTACTTTTGTGAAGAGGAAGTCACGTCCAAACTGCTTAGTTTCTTGTTAACGGATGGAGAGGTTTCGGATTTCGGTTGAGAAGGTCGCCTGAATGTTTAAGATGATGGGGCTGAGGTCCCCAGAAGCAGGAAAGATGTTTGGCAAGAACTCCGGCAAGTTTTGTGTGGTGCACTGCCTATACCTGACGTGATGGTCCGGGAAAGGGAAAATTAAAGTTTTATGGGTCTTGGGTAAACCATACATGTGTTGCTGGTTTAGGGTTGCTGGGTACCAAGTACAGAAGTTTCTTCCCTTCTCTAGTGCATTTGAGTATTTGTCTGGTTTTGTATAGAAAATCTTTGGTGAGTGTCTCCCACTGTTGAGTGCTGATGGGTTTGTATGTAGACTGATCACTCAAAAGGTCCATCATTTTAGTGTTGTAGTCACTGGTGTTGAGTATGACGACTCCACCTCCTTTGTTGGCAGTGGTGACGATAATGTTGAGGTCGTTGGTAAGGTCCTTAAGGGCAGTGATGTATTGTCTAGGAAGATTAGAAGAAGGTTCACATAAAGCTGCAGTGAGAATGCACATTAGTTGCACTTGTGTCCTTTTACTTTACATATTGTCGGTAATTCTACCAATATTATTTAATACAATATGTAGGAGATATACTTAAATTCTTTTAGGGGTTATGTGATGTCTTAAGTTCAAGCTACATATGTTTGTGAAAGCAGACTTTTCATTAAGTAGTGATTGTTGTAAGGTAGTTTTTGTTAATCCCCATGCATTGATACTGTACTGTTAGATATAAATAGGTTTGATGAAATTTTGGGCTTAAGGTTTTATAAATAAATTTTGCACAGCATTTGAATTAATATTGAACTAAAAGTAAAGTACTATGAAGGCTAGTAACCCCTTCTCCTGTATAAATTACTAAATTTGAAAAGAAAAACTTTTTTCTTTATAAATTTAATAACTTGTACAGGTTACCTTGCCTCGGTGGGATACAGCTGGCGTGTTCAAAAAAAAAAATTAATTTGTTCAAAAAATCACAAATATCAATAGTCAAGCTTTCATAAAATAATTGTAAATAATAATAATATAGTATGATGAAAAAGTATGGTATATTTGTAGAATTTAGTCTGGAAGACTTGGAATAGACTTAATATAAGAATTTGATCCAAGATAAGGGCATGTGCCATATTTATTGACATTTTTGGATAATCTTGAAAAGAAGATCAGAATTAATAAGAATCAATACAGTTTTTTCTTTATTTTATTCATTGGGTGCCATAGTGTTGAGGGCGGCGGCAGCGGCAGCAGCGACTTCCAAGCTCCGTACTTTTCTCCAACTACCAGAGCTACCAATGCTCCTATGATGACCTAGTTACAAGCAAAACTGCACTACCCAACGTAGCACCCAGAATGAGACCAAAGTTTAAACCAACAGTGAAACCTAAAAAACAAAATTTAATTTGAGATCAAAGGAAGACGGGCACACAAACCCGAAAGCAACCCCCCCTTCCCACCCGAACAACGAACCCCCTTAAGTTTGTATACTACAATTCTTTTTACTACAAAAAATTTCCCTGGTTTTTTGAGGCGAATCTAGGAGGAAACAGCCCCAAAGGGCCACAAAAAAAAAGGGCCAAAAAATCAACTATTCAACAAGTGTAGCAAGGAGGCGCCGGCTCAGCAACCCCCCCACTCCCCACCGTAAAGGTAAAAAAACCACAAAAATAAAAAACAAACATGGCTCCCCACCAGGCCCCATCCCCCCCTCTTTTTTCCCGGGATTAAACCCTCCCAAGTGGGCTCTCAGGTTTTGCCAACGACCCCAGATAAAAAAAAAAGACATGCATCCCCAATTTTACTATTAAAAATATGAATTTTTGGGAGACGCTAACAAAAAAAGGGACCCCCGGGAAATGACAAAAACCGAGAACAAAACCCCTCATTTTTAAAACAAAAGAAAAAAAAACCCCGGGAAAATTATTTAACTGGGGGAAGACCATCCAGTCATAGAAAAGCCATACCCAAAAAAATTAAGATCTTTTTAAAAAAAAAGGTTTTGAAGAAGCAGTAAAAGACGGGAAGAAAATTTTGATAACCAGTTCAGGGGCCTATTTGGGCTTCCCAAGAAGAAAAAACTGAGCAAGATAAACAAACGGACGCAGTAATATTTTTAACACCCCATTTTTTCCCAAGTGATATGAACCAAACAAAAAGTAAAGAAATTAATCGAGTTTATAAAGGAAACCCAAAAAAGGTTATTGTACCCGAGTCTGAAATAAAAGAAGCCTGGTTTTCTAGGAATTTCCCCTGGTAGAAAAAAGTTTATGCTTTGATTTCCCCTCACATGACAGGGAAAAAAAACTTAATTTTTTGCATCTAATTAAAAATAAAAAAAGGGGTATACATAAACGAGTGGGCTTACAAAAAAAAGTCAGAACCTCCCCGTAAGATTATTATTATTAAATCAAGGGGAAGCGCTAAACCCGGGGGATTAAACAGCGCCTGGGGGGGGGGATTTTTTTGGGAAAGGGATTTTAGGCTTTGTCGGGGAACTGGAGCACAGATCCAATTCCCTAAAAACAAGAGCCCCCCCCAACATCAAGGAAAACCCTTTCCCTTTAGGGGTTGTAAAGAGTTAGAAAACTTAAGCGGGAGAATAACGACACAATAAAGCCAAAAGTTTACACGGGATGGGAAAATTTTAGTTAGGAAACAAATGTAGGTCCAAATGTACACAATCACGAAGAGAATGATCTATCACGATTTTCAGGGGTACTAAACTTACAGAGAATAAATAAAAAATGTCCAACTTAAAAAACCTACGTAGTGTAGTGTATTTTTGCTCCATTATTGTTCAAAATTTTATTTTGCTTTTCTTATAATTAAAAAAATCAAAATTTTCCTCATTTTGTGATTTTACTAGTAAGTTTAAATCCCCTTAAGGGATTTTGTTATTTACTATTGTTCGCTTAAACATTAGCTGAATTGATACTTTCTCTGTCCATATTACTACCTCATATTTTTTTTAAATACTATCAATTGATATTACTTACTAAAATTAATAATTATCATTTTTACTAAAATTTCAATTTACTCTTAACATTTTTGACATTTAATAACCATTACTTGTCTAATTACCTTTACCTGTTTTAATACCACATTTACTATCTTAGATTACTCTTAATTACCTTGTACTGCCATATAACCTCAAGTATAACTACCAGTGCAATATTGAATGAAATAAACATTACTTTTTCACTTTTTTTGTAATCATTATTACTTACTAAAATTTTATTAAACACCATATTTACTACCAGTCAATTTTACTTTTGTACATTAAACATTATCTTATACTTCCCATAACATTTTGTTGCCAAATTTTCAAGTTTGTATATTCAACCCCAACCTTTATATTATCCTTTGTACCTGTGTACCTGTGTACCTGGGTACCTGTCTACCATCTTACTATCATATTATAACCAAGACATTACCATTGTTATTTTTTTACTATTATTCTTTTGGTACTTTAATTGTGAATTTTATTTTGTCAATTTAAATCTAGTTATAATCTTGATCTTGTCAACAACCTATACCAGACTCTAGTGCAATTGCAAGTACCATTTCAAATTGTATTTTTATATTATAAGTTTATATTATAATTCCTACCATCTGTCCATTTAACTTTGTTTACCATTACTTAATTTTAGTCCCTTATATATTTTCTCCTTTATTTTAGCTTTATATAACTACCCTAGTTTTATATATTCACAATTGTTAAAATAATCAAGGTGCTATTCTCAGGTGCTAAAGTAGAATAAGTTCACAATTTTGCCATTATATTCCAAAGCTCATTTATTTGATTACCACTTTATTGTTCACCACAACTATATTAGTCCCTTTTATATTATAATTTTATACTATAATTCTAACTTTAAAAAATTACCTTTATAGTACTACCTCCATATCCATATTCCCAAGCTCCATAATTTGATCACTTTATTGTAATAGTTCCCTTTTATGTCTCCTTTATTTAGCTTTAAAAAAAAAAACTACCTTACTCATTATTTTACATTTTGTTAAATAATTTCAGGTGCTATTTTTTTAGCTTAAGAGACAATTTACTTTTGTTTTATACTTAATTTAACTATAATTCACTACAAATCGTTATGATTACAAGCATTAGATCCTGATACCAACCTTCTTATTTAATGACTTAAATGAATCAACAGTTTACAGTAATTACTACATGCAGAACAATCAAAGGCACTTCTCAGTGGCACAACAACCATAAACAATCTTTAACTACAATATCATATCTTTAAGCAGCATTACGATGACCTCAAAGCATTACTAAATTCCTTACATGCCAATATGTCCATCATTACCTAACTGAAACCTGCTAAAGCCTGATAGTACAGGATGTTCTAATGCCATTCCTGGTTACACAAGCCATACAAAAACTGTAGGCCAGACCAACCAGGGGGTGGCACAGCCCTATACTACTCAGAACCAACTAATGTATCACTAATACTTGCACAAGGGATGAACATGGGTGAATATAAATAGCTAAATTCAAATTCCAAATCCCTACAAAAACCATTCACATTGATAAACATCAACAGAGTTTCCACATCAAACATTAGCCAATTTAGTCCAAAACCTAGGAGTAATGAATAACGATGCACGCATGAACAAAAGATACACTTACTACTCCTCAGGTGACTTCAATATAAATCTCCTTCAAATCAGGACCCACAACGTTACCACGAATTCACAAACACAATGAGTAACTTGTAAGTTACTACCAACAGTAACAAAACCTACAAGAGATATACAGAGACTAGTGTTTCCCTACTTGACCAAAAACCAAATCCCTGGACCAACACCATATCCCCTTTAAAATCAGCATAATTACAGTTAATACCACAGACCACAAACCCTACTTTTCCTCATAACAACTCTTGGTAAACTACCCCAAGACACTACTAAAGTCACCTTCAGACTTCACAAGGGGCAGCCATTAATAACTTCACAACAGCAGTAGCAAACATTGATTGGCACACTGAGCTAGAAATCTATACAGATAATAAACGAATGTATTAATAATTTTCTAAAAAAGACCCAATACCTCTATAACAAGCACTGCCCTAAAAAAACTAAACAGATGACAGCTAAGAGACTGAACAGTCCCTGGCTAACACCCAGCATTCTCAAATCCTAAATACAAAACCCCAAATATGAAAAACAGTACAGAATGGGTCACATAACCAGAGACCAAACAAAACGTTACCCCGCCCAATCCTAACCAGCCTATAAAAAGGGCAAAAAAATTGTATTATGAGAACAGATTATCCAACTTACGAGGTGATATAAAAAAGACCTGGAAAACCCTATCAGAAATTCTGGGAACAAAAAAGATATCACGAAATAGCGAAATAAAATTAGCAAAATCAGATGAACCCCCAAATCCCCACCAACAGAAACAGCAAACAGACTCAATGATTTCTTCTCCACTATAGGACAAAACCTTGCCAATAAAATCCCAAAACTCAGATACCCCACCAAATGACTACCTCACCGCAACTACCCGAACACAACTGTTCCTAGCTCCGACTAACCCAAAACGAAGTCTCCCTTATTATCAACACACTAAAAAACAAGGCAGGAGATTTAAATACCTTACCACCCTTCATATACAAAAAACTGTCACAAGTGCTATCACCAATCATTGCAACACTCTTTAAACAAATCCATAGAATCCTCCACCTTCCCTACAGTACTAAAAAATAGCAAGGGTCACCCCGATCCACAAAGGAGGAGACCAAACAGAGTTGAATAACTATAGGCCAATACCCCAACTTACACCCTCTCTCAAAAATCTTTGAAAAATTAATTCAAAAAAGAATCTACTCCTACCTTATCTCCCAAAACATACTCAACCTCTGCCAATTTGGATTCAGGCCTAATAAAAATACTAATGATGCTATTATATACAGCTAATCATATATAACACTGCAATAGAGAAAAAAGAAGCCCCACGGGGGATCTTCATTGACTTATGTAAAGCTTTGATACATTTTAAACCATGACTTGCTCCACGTAAAATTGTCACACTATGGTATAAGAGGGCACTCCCCAACTACCTCAAGTCATACCTCAGCAACAGAAGCCAATATGTGTACGCAAATGGGGCAAACTCTTCTGAAACAACCAATTACAGTTGGTGTTCCCGCAGGGAAGTGCCCCTTGGCCCTCTTCTCTTTCTCCTATACATAAATGACCTTCCAAATGCTTCGCAATTACTCAAACCCACACTATTTGCAGATGACACTAAAATACGTCTTCTCTCACCCGAGCCCAGTCACGCTAGCCAATACAGGGGACCCCCCCGGTTAACGATATTTTTTCAATCCAGAAGTATTTCAGTGCCAATACTGACCAAATTTTGTTCCCATAAGGAATATTGTGAAGTAGATTAGTCCATTTCAGACCCCCAAACATACACTACAAACGCACTTACATAAATACACTTACATAATTGGTCGCATTGGGAGTGATCGTTATGCGGGGTCCACTGTACTGTAAATACCGAATTACAAAAAATATCTACCTGGATAAAGGACTAACAAACTTACACTAAACATTGACAAAACCTACTTCATTCAGTTTGGTAAACAGAGCTACAGATGTCCCTCTTAACATAATGAAAACGATCACCTATCACAAAGCTAACAGGGGGAAAATTCTTAGGAATCCACCTTGAAATAGACTCAAGTTTTAAATACACATATACAACAAATTTCTAAGAAAATTTCCAAGACTGTAGGCATACTATCGAAGATACAGTACTATGTTCCACAGTCAGCCCTCCTGGCCCTATAAAACTCTCTTATTTACCCCTATCTCACCTATGGAATTTGTGCATGGGCTCAACAACAATTAACCATCTCAGGCCACTAATTACCCAACAAAAGGCTGCAGTTAGAATAACAAATTCTCACTAAAGGCAGCAAAACTCCACCAATATTCAATACACTAAACCTACTCACCAACAGAACATCCATACTTATTACTGCACCTATTACATACATAGAACACTTAACTCTGATTTTAAACCCTCCCTTCAAACATCTCCTTGCCAACCTCAACAGAACACATGACCATAACAAAAGGGCACAGATCACTCTTTGATTTTCCCTCGTGTCCATCTCACACTATGCAAAAACTCAATGCACATAAAAGGCCCTAAAATCTGGAATTCATTACCTGTAAATATAAAAGAAACACTACCTGTTTAAAAATTCAAGTCTCTTTTCAAAGATCACTTACTCACGCCAAAACCAAATAAATACTGAATAACTGAACCCTTATAAATTGTAAATCTTAAATGTTTCTCATAATTATATCACATAAATGTTAAACCTAAGACCCAATCTAACTTTATTATTTTTTAAATACAGTACCTAACAGAATACTCCATACGACTGAATGTACAACAATGCATGCAACCATATGACCTGTCTTTGTAATACTCATTTGTGCTTTATAGTTATCTGTTTACAATAATGTATTATCACTGATTTCATCATTGCTTAGTTAATTTTAAGCCAGCCCGAAATGCTATGCATAGTATAAGTGGCTTTGGCATGCTGCTCTTATCTGTATTTTTTTGTACCTCTGTATGTATGCTCAAATTGTTAATAAATAAATAAATAAATAAATAAAATAAATACTGAATTCTAGTGGATAATTGGACAAGGATACTGACTAATTGTTACGAAAACCCAGTAACAGGCTGGATGCTAGAAGGGCAGTCCTTTCTAGTATTCACTGGAGATCTCTAAGCTTTTAGAATCGCATTTTTTGTAACAGGGTCCTGGGATACAGGTACTGTGAGGGCCCTGGGCTACAGGTACTGTGAGGGCCCTGGGCTACAGGTACTTTGAGGGCCCTGGGCTACAGGTACTCTGAGGGCCCTGGGCTACAGGTACTCTGAGGGCCCTGGGATACAGGTACTGTGAGGGCCCTGGGCTACAGGTACTGTGAGGGCCCTGGGCTACAGGTTCTGTGAGGCAACTGGTCTACAAGTACTGTGAGGGCCTTGGGCTACAGGCACTGAGGGCTGTGGGCTACAGGTACTGTGATGGCCCTGGGCTACAGGTAAAGTGAGGGCCCTGGGTTACAGGTACTGTGAGGGGCCCTGGGCTACAGGTACTATGAGGGCCATGGGAAACAGGTACTGTGAGGGCCCTAGGCTACAGGTACTGTGAGGGCTCTCAGAAACAGGTACTGTGAGGGCCCTGGGCTACAGGTACTGTGAGGGCCCTGGGGTACAGGAACTATAAGGGCCCTGGGCTACAGGTACTGTGAGGGCCCTGGGCTACAGGTACTTTGAGGACCCTGGGCTTCAGGCACTGTGAGGCCCCTGGGCTACAAGTACTGTGATGGCCTTGGCCTACAGGCACTGAGGGCCTTGGGCTACAGGTACTGAGGGCCCTGGGTTACAAGTACTGTGAGGGGCCCTGGGCTACAGGTACTGTGAGGGCCCTGGGCTACAGGTACTGTGAGGGCCCTGGGCTACAGGTACTGTGAGGGCCCTGGGCTACAGGCACTTTCAGGGCCCTGGGCTACAGGTACTGTGAGGGCCCTGAGATACAGGTACTGTGAGGGCCCTGAACTATAGGTATTATGAGGGCCTCGGCTACAGGTACTGTGAGGGCCCTGGGCTACAGGTACTGTGAGGGCCCTGGGCTACAGGTAATGTGAGGGCACAGGGCTACAGGTACTGTGAGGCTCCTGGGCTACAGGTACTGAGGGCCCTGGACTACAGGTACTGTGAGGGCCCTGGGCTACAGGTACAGTGAGGGCCCTGGGATACAGATACTGTGAGGGCCCTGGGATACATGTACTGTGATGGCCTTGGGCCACAGGTACTGTGAGGGCCCTGGGCTATAGGTACTGTGAGGGCCCTGGGATACATGTACTGTGATGGCCTTGGGCTGCAGGTACTGTGAGGGCCCTGGGCTACAGGTACTGTGAGGACCCTGGGCTACAGGTACTGTGAGGGCCCTGGGATACCGGTACTGTGAGGGCCCTGGGCAACAGGTACTGTGAGGGCCCTGGGTTACACATACTGTGAGGGCCCTGGGTTACACATACTGTGAGGGCCCAGGGTTAGAGGTACTGTGAGGGTCCTGGGATACAGGTACTGTGAGGGTCCTTGGCAACAGGTAATGTGAGGGCCCTGGGCTACAGGTGCTGTGAGGGCCCTGAGCTTGAGATACTGAGAGGACATGGGCTACAGGTACTGTGAGGGCTCTGGGCTACAGGAACTGTCAGGGCCCTAGGCTACAGGTACTGTGAGGGCCCTGGGCTACAGGTACTGTGAGGGCCCTGTTTTTCATCCTCGTATCTGACATAGACAAGGATGTCAGCCACAGCACCGTGAATTCCTTAGCAGATGACACCCGAATCTGCATGACAGTGTCTTCCATTGCAGACACTGCAAGGCTCCAGGCGGACATCAACCAAACCTTTAAATTGGCTGCAGAAAACAGCATAAAGTTAACGATGAGAAATTTCAACCGCTCCGATATGGTAAACATGAGGAAATTAAAACTTCATCAAGTACAAAACAAATTCTAGCCACAAAATGGAGCAAAAAACCAACGTCAAAGACCTGGGAGTCATCATGTCGAGGATCCCACCTTCAAGGACCATAACACTGTATGAATCGCATCTGCTAGAAAAATGACAGGATGGATAATGAGAACCTTCAAAACTAGGGAGGCCAAGCCCATGATGACACTCTTCAGGTCGCTTGTTCTATCTAGACTGGAATATTGCTGCACACTAACAGCACGTTTCAAGGCAGTGAAATTGCTGACCTAGAAAATGTACAGATAACCTTCACGCGCGCACAACGGAGATAAAACACTTCAATTACTGGGAGCGCTTGAAGTTCCTGAACCTGTACTCCCTGGAACACAGGCGGGAGAGATACATGATTATATACACCTGGAAAATCCTAGAGGACTAGTACCAACTTGCACAATGAAAATCACTCACTACAAAAGCAAAAGAGTCGGCAGATGATGCAACATCCCCCCAATGAAAAGCAGGGTCACTAGCACATTAAGAGACAACACAGTAAGTGTCAGGGGCTCGAGACTGTTCAACTGCCTCCCAGCATACATACAGCATACAATACATACATACAGCATACAATAGACCCCTGGCTGTCTTCAAGCAGGCACTGGACAAGCACCTAAAGTCGGTACCTGACCAGACAGGCTGTGGCTCGTACATTGGATTGCGTGCAGCCAGCAGTAACAGCCTGGTTGATCAGCTCTGATCCACCATGAGGCCTGGTCACAGACCATGTGCAGGGGCGTTGACCCCCGAACTCTCTCCAGGTAAACTCCAGGTGGGCCATAAGCAGTTTTAAAACCCATAAATTTAACTTAGTACAAGCGCAGTATGGTGTTAAGGTACAGGATGGATTGTATGACACAACTGGAAGATACCATACCTTCATAAGACATAAGCAGGAGTGGTCAGTAGGTACAAGGTAGATGGTGTGATACACATGAAAGGTACCCTACCTTCATAAGATGTATGCAGGAGTGGTCAGTAGGTACAGGGTGGATGGTGTGATACAACTGGAAGGTACCATACCTTCATAAGACATAAGCAGGAGTGGTCAGTAGGTACCAGGGGGATGGTGTGATACAAATGGAAGGTACCATACCTTCATAAGACATAAGCAGGAGTGGTCAGTAGGTACAGGTGGATGGTGTGATACAAATGGAAGGTACCATACCTTCATAAGACATAAGCAGGAATGGTCATAGTACAGGATAGATGGTGTGATACACATGAAAGGTGGTTTAAACCTTGGTAAAAATGCCGACAAGTTGTTTAGAAAAACACGTAAGCAAACACTAGGACATATTTATTAGAAAACGTTTTGGTCCTGGACCATGATCACTTTTAACACACACAGGTTGAAAGACATTACATATAGGCGGAGAGAGAGGTGTGAGTGACGCATGGTGACCTGAAGAATGCCATGTTGGGATGAGGAATGGGTAGACGAGAGATCATGTGACTCCTGTGTTGCATGGTAGTGGTGCTTTGGCCTGGTTGAGTATCATGTAAGCTAGTGTTTTAGAAATGTTGTGGTTTCCAGTGTTAGCTTCTAGACATTATCGGCGATGTCTAGAAGCCTCGCTAATCGCCATCACCAACACAAAGAACGTAACACTGGAAACCACAAAATTTCTAAAACATTAGCATACATGATACTCAACCAGGCAAAGCACCACCTACCCAGCAACACAGGAGTTGTATGATCTCATCGTCTACCTGTCCTCATCCCAACATGGCATTCTTCAGGTCACAATACATCACTCACACCTCACTCTCTGCCTAAATATTATGTCTTTTAACACGTGAAAGTACCAAACCTTCATAAGATGTAAGCAGAGTGGTCAGTAGGTACAGGATGGATGGTGTGATACACATGAAAGATACCATACATTCATAAGACATAAACAGGAGTGGTCAGTAGGTACAGGGTGGATGGTGTGATACACGAGAGGTACCATACCTTCATAAGACGTAAGCAGGAGTGGTCATAGGTACAGGGTAGATGGTACGCATATCATGCAGCATGTCTCCCACGCTAGCCTCGTACACTCTCCACAGAGTCACATGGAAGAATCTGTGATGACCATTAATCATCTATGTGGTCCACCTTCAGCAACAAATGTTAACAAGTAGTTTCATCTATTTATGTAACTACTAAACTGTCGACCAGTCTGTAAAACTAACTACTGTAACTTCTTTGTATTACTCATAAGAAATAAAAAACATTATTTATGTGAATTTTTATATACATTTCTGCAAGTTTTAAACCAAACCATAACATGGGCGGGGATAGAACCCGCAATCAGAAAGTCTCAAAACTCCAGACCATCGCATTAGCCTCTGATCGCAGGTTCTATCCCCGCCCGTGGTATGTTTGTTTGCAATCGTGTCATTACAATTTCGTGAGTAAGTTTAAACCCTTTCAGGTCCATGCCATAGATCTACGGCTTTACATTGCGGGTCCAAACCGTAGATCTACGCCATGAGCTCAGCTTATTCTGAAAAGCTGTGAGCGGTAAATTTGGGCCTAGATATGAGAGAATACATCTATGTGGTATGTGTGCACCACATAAAACAAATCCTGCAGCACACAGCGCATAATGAGAGAAAAAAATGAGACTGTAATTTTCGATTAAAACAGCGACTTTGCAGTGTTTTTTGTAGTTTTTTATAGTTGTATTTGCGATTTCTTGGTCCTCATTTGATAGAATGGAAGATATATTACAGAAATAGAGATGATTTTGATTGGTTTTATTATTGAAAATGGCTTGAAACTGAGCTCAAAGTAGTGGAAATGTTAAATTTTTGCCGATGTTCAAGAGTAAAACAAATGACCCTCACACGTCTAATACACGCCAGCTGGTGGGTCTAACATATGTTCACAAATGTGCTGATATTATTTATAAAATTATTACAATATTGCATGACAGTAAATCTTCTATTTTTTGGTTTGAATAAAAATTCATTATGTGAATTAAAAATCAAAATGGAATTCATTTGTAAAGCCTGAAAACCTAACTAATGAACAGAGGAAATGTTAGTTTAGTGCCAGGAATGTCTGCATTGTTTATTCTGGACCCTATTTTAAACTGAAATACAGTGGAACCTCTAATCTAAAAATAATGAATCCTAACTAGTCATAAGTTGGCCTGTGATACTCCAATACTGAAACTATGTATTGTGCGAAAACAAAGCATTCACATTGATAAACTCAGAAACTAGTATTTAGTCACTTAGCCATAATACCAACTTACCTCATAATTTGTAATATTTTAAAGTTAAGAATTAATCTAAGTCTGCCCGAAATGCCTAGCCATGCTAGATGTTCTAGTGGCCCCCTCTGTTACCTGGAGAGAGTTCCAAGGGTCAACGCCCCCGCGGCCCGGTCTGTGACCAGGCCTCCTGGTGGATCAGAGCCTGATCAACCCAGGCTGTTGCTGCTGGCTGCACGCAAACCAACGTATGAGCCACAGCCCGGCTGAAAATTAGTATTTTAAAACATGGAAACCACACAATATCCAAATTCTGTAAACTCAGCATTGTAATTCTTATAGAGAATAAACTTGATTTTGATTTTAACTTACGAGTTTAATTCCTTTCCATGACCTTGCTCGCAACTGGATTTGCTCTTTTGCAGAGTCAATTTTCCTCATTTAAATTAACTGAAATCCAATTAATCTGTTCCAGTGGAATTCTGTACTTCAATAATTTCGCTAATATCAACTCTACGGCTTTTTTAAATCTATCTCATTTCATCTAATGACACAATAAACAATATAAATAACATACAAACCTGATATATACTCTAAAATGAATAAAATATATCATTCATGTGGTATGGGTGGGGTCGGCGGTGGACAGTTTGTCTGGAGACCAGGCAAAATACTTCATGAATAATTTAGCTAATATTATCTATACGGCTTATTTATCTATCACAGTTCATCTAATATGACATAACAAACAAATATGAATAACATAGAAACATGATATAATACTCTAGAATGAATAAAATGTCATTCATGTAGTGGTATGGCGGTGTTGGCGGTGGACGAGTGTTTGTCTGGAGACCGGCAAAATACTTCATGAATAATTTCCCTAATATCATCTATACGGCTTATTTATATATCACAGTTCATCTAATATGACACAATAAACAATAAAAATAACAAAGAAACATGATATATTCTCTAGAATGAATAAAATATGTCTCATGTAACAGGTGGAGGTAGCCACAACCGCTCCCTCTTTGTTGTGGTAAACACTGCCATCTAGTGACAGCCTTTTGAAGCCGTCTATTATAATTGTTATATGTAGTACATTATTATTATATATGTATTATACTTATTATATTAATATTATTGTATTATATTATTATACTATTATTTATTTTATTATTATCACACTGGCCGATTCCCACCAAGGCAGGGTGGCCCGAAAAAGAAAAACTTTCACCATCATTCACTCCATCACTGTCTTGCCAGAAGGGTGCTTTACACTACAGTTTTTAAACTGCAACATTAACACCCCTCCTTCAGAGTGCAGGCACTGTACTTCCCATCTCCAGGACTCAAGTCCGGCCTGCCGGTTTCCCTGAATCCCTTCATAAATGTTACTTTGCTCACACTCCAACAGCACGTCAAGTATTAAAAACCATTTGTCTCCATTCACTCCTATCAAACACGCTCACGCATGCCTGCTGGAAGTCCAAGCCCCTCACACACAAAACCTCCTTTACCCCCTCCCTCCAACCTTTCCTAGGCCGACCCCTACCCCACCTTCCTTCCACTACAGACTGATACACTCTTGAAGTCATTCTGTTTTGCTCCATTCTCTCTACATGTCCGAACCACCTCAACAACCCTTCCTATTATTATTATACGTATTAATATTATACATATTATTATTATTATTATTATTATTATTATTATTATTATTGTATAAATAATTTGTAATTTTTATTCACACAAAAAATATAAGATTTACTGTTATTCCTTATTCCAATAATTGTATAAATAATGTCAACCCATTCACGACTGCATATTGGAATGGACAGTGACATCATTTGTTTACTCTGAAACAGGCAAGCAATTGACTATTTGTCCTAGGTTGAGCTCTATTTCAAGGTACTTTTCATAATGAAAGCAATTAAAATCATATCTATTCCTGTAATATATCTTCCATTCTATTAAATGAGACTAAAAAAACGAGAATACAACCATAAAAACCATTCAAAATTACCGCTAAGGAGTAACTAATTGCTGAAAAGTGAACTCCATTATTTATGCTTAGATTTCTTTCATTTTTGGTGTGCATTAAGAAGCATCTTTCCATCATACATTGCCCAAGTTTCAATAAGATAGTCCAACAAACTAATGAGATATAATTCCCGAGATCAAGAGCAAGAGCCCCTCACCAGTGTCAAGGAACCTGCCTTGAGGTCTGCTCGCTTGTGGAAATTTTGCTCGCGTATGGAAGCAAAAAATCGACCCATCGACTGCTTGTGTTTGGAAAAACTCGCACATGGACACGGTCGCAAGTAGAGGTTCCACTGTATTTTGAACTTTGCACTAAATTGGCGAAATTACCAATTTCCAATCACTTTATTTTGTAGTTGAAACAGCTGAGTTGGCGATTTCTTGTGCTCACTCCATAGAAGTAATACTAGTGAAATAGCTAAGAATTTGATTGACTGGAATAAAGTAATTGGCCTAAAATGGGAGTCAAAGGCGGCAAAGTCACTGATGCTTAAATATCGTTGACACATCAAAATTCGCGAGAGCATAATTTCGTCAATTTTTCATCAAATTTCGTACTTTTTGTTTTATTACCTTTAGAAAAGATTCTCTACCATTTCATAAGAAAAAATAACAACATTTTTTTTTTTTAAATTCTTGGACACTGGTGTGCACTTTGAAATTTGGCCTCTGGACCCTGAAAGGGTTAAACCACTTTATTTGATCTATTTACATGTCTGCTAAACTGTCAACCAGTAAATGTAATCATCATGTCTAATGTCAATGGTGGTTCAAACTTACACTCACTCACCCATTTGACTATAAGCACAGAAATACGTATCTTAATCTTAAAATAATGATTCCTAACTAGTCACAAGTTTGCCTGTAATACTCCAATATAGAAACTATGTATTGTGCCAAAACAAAAGCATTCACATTGCTAAACTCACAAACTACTATTTAGTAACTTAGTATTTAGTCATTTAGTATTTAGTCAACTTACTCCACAATTTGTAATAATTTAGGGTTAAGAATTAATCTAAGTTTGCCCGAAATGCCTAGCCTTGCTAGGTGTTCTAGTGGCCCCCTCTGTAATTAGTATTTTATTACATGTAAATCAAACAATAACCAAAATCTGTAAATCCTGCATCGTAATCCTTATAGAGAATAAACTTAGATTTGATTTGATTTGCTAAACTGTCAAAAAGTAAATATGATCTTCATGGCTTCTAAACTGCCAACCAGTGTATGTGATCTTCATGTCTGCTGTCAACCAATATACAGGTCTCCCTCAACATTCACGAGGGTTAGGGGATCAAGAGCCTCGCGAATTTTTAGAAAGGACATAGGTAAGTACTGGTTTTCCAACAGAGTTGTAGATGCATGGAACAGTCTTCCCAGTGGGGTGATAGAAGCTAGGACCTTGGGTAGCTTTAAGAAGAGACTGGACAAATATATGAGTGGGAGGGGCTGGATTTGATTGGTGTCATTGGGTACGTGGGTTATTTCTTGGGAAGCTTTAGGTAGTAGTCATTTTGATAAGGACCTGCCTCGCATGGGCCAGTAGGCCTTCTGCAGTGTCCCTCCATTCTTATGTTCTTATGTTCTTATGAATGTTTGGTGCCCTAATATATTGCAGGGAAATATAATACAATACTGCTTCCTTAACTTGTTGAACCATGAACAATCATAAAATACATGAAAACGTCGTAAATTGTACTAAATACATACGTTATGGCTTAATAACATGCCTCCACTGCCTCCACCACTGCGAGTCCCTACTACCCTCCCTCCGACCCCCCACAACTGGCAGCCAGCCCTCCCACCACTGTCTGGTGAGTGTTTTGTTTGTTCATTATTTGCTCTTAAACTACAGTATAAATAATGTCAACCCATTTATGACTGCACATTAGAATGGCTATTCGGACAGGTATTGGAAGGTGACATCATGTGTTTACTCTTGAACACAGCAAAGAATCAAACATTTGTGCTACTGCTACTGCTACTGTTAATAATAATAATAATAATAATAATAATAATAATAATAATAATAATAATAATAATAATAATAATAAATACGATAGAATTGAAGAAGGAAATTGTTCAAAAATACGAGGGTTGAAGCAGTGGTGGAGGAAGTGGTTGACGCATCGTCAGTGTGACTTTGTTTATGCTGGAGTGAGTATTAGTCTCCGTGCTCTTCCAAACATTTCACAATAGTTCATTGTATTTGGTGCTTGTAGATTGAGTGTGACTGGAGTGGTTGAGGCAGTGGTAGAGGCAGTGTTAGAGGCAGTGGTAGAGGCAGTGTTAGAGGCAGTGGTAGAGGCAGTGTTAGAGGCAGTGGTAGAAAGGGAGTTATAGAGGCAGTGATAGAGGCAGTGATAGAGGCAGTGGTAGAGGCAGTGATAGAGGCAGTGAATAGAGGCAGTGGTAGAGGCAGTTATAGAGGGAGCGGTAGAGGCAGTGATAGAGGCAGTGATAGAGGCAGTGGGTGAGGCAGTGGGCGAGGCAGTAGTAGAGGCAGTGGGTGAGGCAGTGTAGAGGCAGTGGGTGAGGCAGTGGGTGAGGCAGTGGGTGAGGCAGTGGTAGAGGCAGTGATAGAGGCAGTGGTATTTACTAACATATATGTTATAAAATAATAATAGTACATGTTAATATTAATAACATATAATAATAAAATAATAAAAAATAAATAATAATAATAATAATAATAATAAGTTATTCATAATGTACTATTATTATTTATAAAAATATATGTTAATAAATATCACTGCCTCTACCACTGCCTCTATCACTGCCTCTACCACTGCTACCACTGCCTCTACCACTGCCTCTACCACTGCCTCTACCACTGCCTCTACCACTGCCTCTAACACTGCCTCTAACACTGCCTCTACCACTGCCTCTAAACCCCTGCCTCTACCACTGCCTCTACCACTGCCTCTAACACTGCCTCTAACACTGCCTCAACCGTTGCCTCACCCACTGCCTCTACCACTGCCTCTACCACTGCCTCTACCACTGCCTCTACTGCTGCCTCAACTGCTGCCTCACCCACTGCCTCTACCACTGCCTCTATAACTGCCTCTACCACTGCCTCTAAAACTGCCTCTACCACTGCCTCTATAACTGCCTCTACCACTGCCTATATAACTGCCTCTACCACTGCCTCTACCACTGCCTCTATAACTGCCTCTACCACTGCCTCTATAACTGCCTCTACCACTGCCTCTATAACTGCCTCTACCACTGCCTCTATCACTGCCTCTACCACTGCCTCTAACACTGCCTCTACCACTGCCTCTAACACTGCCTCTACCACTGCCTCAACCACTCCAGTCACACTCAATCTACAAGCACCAAATACAATGAACTATTGTGAAATGTTTGGAAGAGCACGGAGACTAATACTCACTCCAGCATAAACAAAGTCACACTGACGATGCGTCAACCACTTCCCCCCACCACTGCTTCAAACCCTCGTATTTTTGAACAATTTCCTTCTTCATCTATCGTATTTATTATTATTATTATTATTATTATATTATTATTATTATTTATTATTATTATTATTATTATTATTATATTATTAATTAACCCCTTCAGGGTCCAAGGCCAAAATCTGAAGTGGTGCTCCAGTGTCCAAGAAATTTTGAAAAAAAAAAAAAATTATTTTTTCTTACAGAATTAAAGAGCATATTTTTGTAAAGGGTAATAAGACAAAAAAAAATTCTGATCAGTACTTACCGAGATACAGTGCCAAGAAGTTTGTCAAAAAGATGTGTGGTGGCGGCAACATCGACGAATTCCACATACGTGCATTATATTATTTTGCGGTTTTTATTGTTTTTTTTTTCTTTTCTTTTCCAATTTTTTTCTATTCCTACTAACATTTGGGGCCTGAGAGACCAATACGTATATAATGTATATATATAAACTCACTGTATTGAACACAAAACCGCACTAAAGTTATTATCATATTATTGTTTACCACTGTTGTTTATTACAATAAACATGCACAAATCTTGTATAATACTAATGTTCTATCATATATTTACATATTTACAATCACTGGACATGGTTTTAGAACTGCTGGAGCTTGTGGAACTCCTTGAAACAAGGCACCATGCACAGAGGCACCTTACATTCCTCACACATAAACCGAGTGTCTTTGCGTCTTTGTTGCCGTCGTTTTGTTTGTGCACAGACGATGCATCTCTTCTGAGCAAATTTCTTCTGAGTTGAAGGAAGTTGTATTATGAAATGATCACCTTCCCTCCTCAAACGCTTGGGTATATCCTGAGGAATTCGAGGACCGTGTTGTATAGCAGGTGTTCTTACCTGGTACTTCATTATGAGTTGTCTGACAACAGACAAACAAAATTCACCATACGGTGGTCTGTTGCCAGTCTTTATTTGGTACATATTACATGCATTGAGCATTGAAATGTCCATGAGATGGAAGAAAAGTTTCATGTACCACTTGTAACTCTTACGAACACAGTCAACAAAACCAATCTGCATGTCACACTTTTTCAACCAAGCGCATGTTTTGTGTATAATCAATCACTGTCACTGGTTTTCGAATACGTTCATTAGTCACTCGATCAACTTTGCCACTGTCTTGCATTTCATTACGGTGAATGGTTGTCAACAATGTGACATCTCGTTTGTCATGCCACCGTAATGCCATGATGTCATTGGCATAAACACCTGCACGTCATCACCACGAGCACCTGTGTTGAGCCTGGGCATATGTTTACGATTAAAAACGCACTGTGCCACACACATCTGTCTTGTTCACATCGCATGAAATCACTGAGTAATGGGCTTGTGTACCAGTTATCGGTATATAATGTATGCCCCTTACCAAGATAAGGTGCCATCATGTTTCTCACTACATCACCTGAGATACCCAATAACATCTTGGTATCTTTCAATGTTTTACTACCCGTGTATACAACAATATCCAACACCAGGCCACTGTCACAATCACAGAGTACAAACAGTTTTATACCAAAGCGTTTCCTCTTGCTCGGTATACACTGCTTGAATGACAGTCTACCTTTGAACAAAATCAAAGACTCGTCAATTACAAGATTCTTGAATGGATAAAAGTAAATGCTGAACTTTTGTTTGAGATACATGAAAACATTTCTAATCTTGTATAACCTGTCACTTCTGTCAGGCCTGGTTTTGTCAGAGAAGTGCAACATACGTAAGAGTAAGATAAACCTGTATGATTTCACTGAAGACCGGGGTAGAAATTAGCTGATCTGTGGACCAGTATGCTTTTATATTATGCTTATAGACGTGAGGCATAAGCATTATTGTTGCAAAAAGCAAATACATTTCTGCAACAGTCGTCTCTTTCCACCTGTGTAGTCTTGACTGTGGTGATAAGATCGTATTTGCCATGGTGTACTCAAAATACTTATTACTTTCCCTGACAATAGTTTCCATCAATGGCTGGTCAAAGAATAATTCAAAGAATTCCAGTTCATTGGCCGTGGTTCCAAGGGTACAAGTAGGTAGAATTCCACTTTGAGAGTCATCAAAGTGGTGAGGCTTGGGAACAAAATTGGATTTTGCTGCCCAAACCCACATACGGTTTGCTGGTGGATACTGGACATCATAGGCTGGTTGTGCGGGTGGTTGTGGTTGTGGTGGGCTGGTGGCTGACGCTTCGCTTTGTCCTTGAACTGACGAGTCAGCAGCGTGGGTCCCAGCGTGGCCTGGTGAGTCACGCATGGCGGTGCCACTACCATCACCACTAACACCATCCACTGATGCCTGTGGTCTATCCATGCCAAGTGTAGCCACATCATCCTCACTATCACACCTAAAACTGGTGTAGGCCACGGATGTACTCCGGGATGTACTCCGTCCCCTGGGCACAGCATAGGGTACACTACCCGAGCGCATGCGGCGGCGAACATACCGACGCTTCACTGGTGAATATGATTCCTCACTATCACTACTCGAATGATCGTCGAGCGCAATAAAATCACAATCCACGTCACTATCATCATCATTACTGAAGTCAGAGGCCTGGCCACGCAAAAATATTAGTTTTCTCTTGCGTTGAGGAACAACCGACCGTGAGCCACGAGTGCCCACCCCCAGAGGTAGAAGGTTGAGGATCGTCAGGGTTTTCTGCACTATTATCGATATCCTGGTCATTCTTTTCGGTCACTAACTGATCAAAGCCATAGAATTCGCCTTCATTTCCACTTTCATCAGTGTCAGAACTATCAGATAGGAAGAGGAGAGTCCCAATTTTCCGGGGAGTGAGAGCTGACTTGCGACGAGGCATGGTGAACAAGGGTGACTGAGCCGGCGTTCCCACAATGCTATGCAGGCGCCTAGATTTTTTGTTTATGGCGCACACCCACCACGCAGACCCGTTCTCTCACATGTAGGCCTATGAGTGTTTTCTAGCTAAATTTGATGGCGCTAGAATTTTGGCATAGATCTATGGTTTGGGCACTCAACGTAAAGCCGTAGATCTACGGGACGGACCCTGAAAGGGTTAATATTATTATTATTATTATCATTATTATTATTATTATTATTATTATTATTAGCAGTAACAGAAATGTTTGATTCTTTGCTGTGTTCAAGAGTAAACACATGATGTCACCTTCCAATACCTGTCTGAATAGCCATTCTAATATGCAGTCATTTATGGGTTGACATTATTTATACTGTAGTTTAATAGCAAATAATAAACAAACAAAACACTAACCACACAGTGGTGGGAGGGCTGGCTGCCAGTTGCAGGGGTCGGAGGGAGGGTAGTAAGGACTCGTGGCGGTAAGCTTAAATATGATTTGGCGGCTGGGAATTTGGCGGTTGGGAATTCGCGAATGTGTGAAGCCCGCGAAAGTTGAAAACGCGAATGTTGAGGGAGACCTGTATGTGATCTTCATGTCTGCTGTCAACCAGTATATGTGATCTTAATGTCTGCTGTCAACCAGTATATGTGATCTTCATGCCTGCTGTCAATCAGTATAAGTATGTAAGTTTATTCAGGTATACACAAATACAGTTACAGTGGTCCCTCAATAATCGTCCGGCCTGAAAGTCGTCCATTTCGGAAATAGTCCTGTTATTTCGTCTAAACATTGGCTCGCAAATGGTCCGTTAACTCGCTAATAGTCCTTTGTCCGGGACGCGTACTCACGCTCTGAGCCGCCTGGGCCTTCCCTTTCTAGCCAGTATGCCATTGTTTACCAGTGAGCGACGGTCCCCTCACTTGCTCCAACGAAATATTTCATAATATTCCATTCATTTTAGTGCTTGCAAGTGCTAAATAAGCTACCATGGTTCCAAAGAAAGCTCCTAGTGCCAAGCCTTTGGTAAAGAAGGTGAGAAATATGATTGAATTTCAGAAAAACATCATTGAACAATATGATAGTGGCATACGTGTGGGCAAACTGGCCAGGATGTATAACAAATCCCGTACAACCATATCTTCCATCATAGCCAAGAAAAAGGAAATCAAGGATGCTGTTGTTGCAAAGGGGGTAAATTTGCTGACAAAAATGAGATCACCAGTGCTCGAAGATGTTGAGAAGTTATTATTGGTGTGGATAAACGAGAAACAATTAGCAGGAGATAGTCTTATGACGTCGCTTATTTGTGAAAAAGCTAGGCAGTTGCATGACGATTTGGTAAAGAAATTGCCTGCAACTAGTGGTGATGTGAGTGAATTTAAGGCCAGCAAAGGCTGGTTTGAGAGATTTAAGAAGTGTACTGGCATACACAGTGTGGTAAGGCATGGTGAGGCTGCCAGTTCTGACAACAAAGCGGCTGAAAAATATGTGCAGGAATTCAAGGAGCACATAGAGACTGAAGGACTGAAACCCGAACAAGTGTTCAATTGTGACAAAACAGGCCTCTTTTAGAAGAAAATGCCAAAGAGGATCTACATTACTCAGGAAGAAAAGGCACTGCCAGGACACAAGCCTATGAAAGACAGGCTGACGCTAATGTTCTGTGCTAATGCTAGTGGGGGTTTCAAAGCGAAGCCGTTACTAGTGTACCATTCTGAAAATCCCAGAGTATTCAAGAAAAACAATGTTATGAAGAGTGAATTGTGTGTGTTTTGGAGATCTAATAGTAAGGCATGGGTCACAAGGGACATTTTCATCGAGTGGTTCAACGAAGTGTTTGGCCCTAGTGTGAAGAATTACCTCCTGGAAAAGAAATTGGATCTCAAGTGCCTCCTAGTAATGGACAATGCACCTGCTCATCCTCCAAACTTGGATGACCTAATTCTGAAGGAGTTTGGGTTCATCACAGTAAAGTTCTTGCCCCCGAATACCACTTCTCTCCTCCAGCCCATGGACCAGCAAGTCATTTCAAACTTTAAAAACTCTACACCAAAGCAATGTTTGAAAGGTGCTTTAATGTGACCTCGGACACTCACTTGACCCTAAGAGATTTTTGGAAAGAACACTTCAGTATTCTCCATTGCATAAGCCTTATAGGTAAGGCTTGGGAGGGAGTGACTACCAGGACTTTGAACTCTGCTTGGAGAAAACTGTGGCCAGATTGTGTCCACAAGAGGGACTTTGAAGGGTTTGAGGCAACCTCTGATGAGCCTATGTCAGTTGTGAACTCTATTGTCACACTGGGATATTCCATGGGGTTGGATGTGAGTTTGGAGGATGTGGAAGAGTAGGTGGAGGACCACAATGAAGAGCTAACCACTGAGGAGCTGCAAGAGCTTCAGCAGGAAGAGCAACAGATCGCAGCTCAGAATCTTGCTGCAGAGGAGGAGGAAGAGAGATGGAAGAAGGTGCCTTCTTCAGAAATTAAGGAGATTTTTGAAATGTGGGGTAGGATGGAAAGATTTATGGAGAAACATCACCCTGAGAAGGATGTTGCAAGCCATATCGGCAACTTGTACAGTGACAGAGTCTTGGCCCATTTTAGGGAAGTTTTAAAGAGTTATTATTGAAAGTTATTATTGAAAGAATTAAGAGTAAGACGGAGAATAGGATAGCAGATGAGCAAGGAGGCTTTAGGAAAGGTAGGGGGTGTGTGGACCAGGTGTTTACAGTGAAACATATAAGTGAACAGTATTTAGATAAGGCTAAAGAGATTTTTGTGGCATTTATCAGAGGTCATGCACTTGCATATAGTCTTACCTTACTAACAGACAAAAATACGTCACTATTAATCCTTTCAGGGTCAACAGGCCCTCTCCCAGACTTGTTCTCAGGGTCGACAAATTTAAAAAAAAAATATTAATTTTTCTTATGAAAAGATAGAGAATCTTTTCCCCATCATAATGACAACAAAAGTATGAAATTTGATGGAAAACTTACAGAATTGTGCTCTCGCGAAGTTAGCGGTCTCGACGATGTTTACACATCGGCAATTTTGCCCACTTTGAGCCCTATTTTCGTCCAATTCCAGTGTACTAGTCAACAAAAATCATAACTATTTTGCTAGAACTCCATTTTTTCTATCGAATGAGTACAAGAAACCACCCATTTACCAATTTCAACTATCCAATAAAGTGGTCAGAATTTAGCAATTTTGCCAATTTCACACAAATTTCAAAAGATGCCAATTTCCATATAGGGTCCAGAATAAACAAGAAAGACATTCCTGGCACTAAAATAACATTTCCTCTGTTCATCAGTCACGTCCCCACACCCCTCTTACATTCTTTTGCTTTCCACTTTGAATTTTTATTCTCACAAAAAATAGAAGATTTACTGTTTAATGCAGACTACTGCATTAGTGTAGAAATGGTATAAATAATATCAGTGCACTTGTGAAAGAATATTAGACTCACCAGTTGATGTGTATTGAACACGTAGCATGATTTGTTTACTTTTGAACTTTGGCAAAAATCGAAGATTTCTGCTACTTTGAGCTCAATTTCAAGGTACTTTTCATTGTAACACTAATCAAAATCATCTCAATTTCTGTAATATGTCTTCCATTCTATAAAATGAGACCAGGAAAACAAGAATACCATCATAAAAACTATACAAAAATACATTGCAAAGTCGCTGTTTTAATCCAAAAACACTCTCAAATTTTTTTTTCTCATTACGCACTGTGTGCTGCTGGATTTTTTTTATACTGCAAAGCACTGACCACATAGACCCATTCTTTTCATATGTAGGCCTACCAGCTTTCTCTCACTAGATTTGAGGGTGCTAGAATTTAGGCATACTAGTACGTCAAAAACTCTGGTGCGTAAGCCGTACTAGTACATCAAAAACACTGAAAGGGTTAAGGACACAACCATTTCAACAAGACCTATGGATACTGTCATTCCACAGGGAAGAATCCTTGGCCCAATACTTTTCCTCCTATACATCAACGACCTTCCAAATGTATCACAACAACTTAGACCTATTCTCTTTACTGACTACACAACTTTTGTCAGCTCCCACTTAAATCCAGCATCACTCAACAATACTGTTAACAAAGAGCTCTTAACCCTTAAACGGTCCAAACATATATATATGTTCACTTGCGCAGTGCCCTGAATATTTCAAAAAAAAAAAAAATTGTTTTTTTTTTACAGAAAAAAAAAACACATTTTTTGACGTGTTTTAGAATAAAAAAAAATTAGGGTCAGTACTTACCGAGATATGAGGCCCAGAAGTTGGCACTGGATGCTCACGTGGCAGCAACATGGAGCCCTGCCGATTGCAGAAGTGTTGCCGATATACCTTCTTTTCTACTTTTCATATTATTTTATATAATTTTTATGTTCTGATAATAACAATTTGTAGTAGTTCTTGTCATTTTATAACCAATCTTTGTTCTGACACTAGTATTAGGTACTGAAATTGTACTCAAGTTATCACAAACACACTGACAGGTGGACATTTACACCTGCCTTGGTCATTTACTATTGTCTTGGGATATATACAAAGTATTTATATGTCCCAGCAATGTTTTGGATATGTGGAAGTATATAATAATTATGACGACGACGACGACAACGAGGAAAATAGGTAATAATAATAATTGGTAATAATAAGTTCCCTTGAAGCATGAAAAACAAAGTCCACCCCTGACAGTGACGTGATAAGATGAGATAACAACTGATAGGAGCTGACGTTTGATGAGCTATGCTCAAGGGTGCAGCGATAAGAAAAGATTAGAGGTGACATTTGATAAGCATCGCCCTTACTTTGTTTTAAAATGGTACATAAACATATCTTTTGTCTATATGTCTGTCTGTCAAGCTCCCTGTCTATCTATCTGTCTAGCTCTCTGTCACAGAGAGAGCCACAAGACTGCATCACGTTTACTCATACCTTCAAGCAGAGTATAGCACTTTGTCTGGATTTTTTGGGTTTATCCTAGGTAATTTACACTATGTATACTTGTATTTAATGTGTACCGTGAGACAGAGATAGACAGACAGAAGAGAGAGACAGATTGAAAGAGACACAGAGACAGCTAGACAAAGACAGACAGAGACAGAACAGATAGACAAAGACAGACAGAGACAGATACAGACAGACAGAGACAGATAGACAGAGACAGATAGACAAAGACAGATAGACAGAGACAGATAGACAGAGACAGATGGACAGAGGTAGACAGACAGAGATATAGACAGAGATACAGAGATAGACAGAGATAGAGATCGACATACCCTAGACTTGGGGTTAACAACACTTTCCTCTTAAAAGAGGAGTGTTAATATGACATTACATCAGTGAATCCTTGGTGTTTGCCGCACTGTTTGCTCTAGCTGGCGCTCAATTTAACTGGCGCTCCCACAAGGTACTAAGTGGTCACAGAATTTTTTAATGCCGCACACACTGAGTGTTAGGACCCATTCTATGCTGACAAGGCATCTCAGGCCAATCGTGCTAAATTTGAAGGCAGGAAAAATAAAACATATGTATGTTTGGGGCGCTACACATAAGAACGTATATATACGTTTGGACTGTTTAAGGGTTAAAAATATCAACCTGGATGACTAACAATAAACTCACACTTAACACTGACAAAACCTTCTACATTATGTTTTGGAGAAGAGCAAGTAATGTCCAACTAAACATTATGATAAACAATACTCTTATTGCTAAACATAATGAGGGAAAATTTCTGGGTCTGCACCTTCACAGCAACTTGAAATTCAACACCCATATCCAATACATAGGGAAAAAGAGTGCCCAAAACAGTTGGCATCCTTTCAAAGATATGTTATGTACCACAAACAGCACTACTCACATTACACTATTTACTAATCTACCCCTACCTCACGTGTGCTATTTGTGCCTGGGTATCCACAACAGCAATTCACCAAAAGTCAATAATAACTCAACAAAAAGCCACAACCCCCCCCCCCATACTCTTCAAAGACCTAAACCTACTCACTATACAAAACATTCACTCTTACTACCATGCATCATACATTTACTGAACAATAAATTCTAATATAGCCTCTCCTCACTTAACCCTTTGACTGTTTCAGTCATATATATACGACCGAAACAGTCAAAGGGTTATAAGCCACCGTGTTTGACGTATATATACTTTTATAAGCCACCGTGTTTGACGTATATATACTCAAAAATTCTATGCATTGCAGCATGCAGTGCATAATGAGAAAAAATAACTCTTGTTTTCTTGGATTAAAATGCTGAATTTGTGGTGTATTTTCGTATAGTATTTATGGTTTTATTCTCGTTTTCTTGGTCTCATTTGATAGAATGGAAAACATATTATAGAAATAGAGGTGATTTTGATTGGTTTTACTATGAAAAAAACCTTGAAATGGAGCTCAAAGTACGGGAAATGTTTGATTTTTGCCGATGTTGAAAAGTAAACAAATGATGTCATTGTCCAATAAATGCCCAACTAGCCATTCTAATGTGCAGTCATGAATGGGTTGACATTATTTATACAATTATTACAATAATGCAGTAGTCTGCATAAGAGTAAATCTTCTATTTTTTGTTAGAATAAAAATTTAAAATAGAAGGCAAGAGTAATATCACAGGGGCCTGGAGACGTGACTGATGAACAAATAAAATGTTATTTTAGAGACAGGAATGTCTGCATTGTTCATTCTGGACCCTATTTTGAAATTGTCATATTTTTTAATTTGCGAAAAATTGGCCAAATTGCAAATTTCTGACCACATTATTGGGTAGTTGAAATCAGTAAATGGGCAGTTTCTTGTACTCAGTCAACAGAACAAATAGAGTTCTAAACAAATAGCTATGAATTTGGTTGATTGAAACAATGGAATTAGCTGAAAATAGGGCTCAAAGTGGGTGAAATCGCCGATTCGTAAATATCGCCGAGGTCGCTAACTTTGCGAGAGCGTAATTCCTTAAGTTTTCCATCAAATTTCATCTTTTTGGTGTCATTACCATCGGGAAAATATTGTCTATCATTTCATAAGAATGTTTTTTTTTTTTTTAATTTTTCGACACCAGAAGACACCTCCGGATTTGGGGTTTCGACTGTAAAGGGGTTAATGACGGAGTTCTATTCCTGAGACCACGTCATTAAACGAATTTATCACTAAGTGAGGAGTTTACTATAATAGTAACGAGTTTGTGTTTTAATGTCACCTTTGCACCATTTATAACATTTTGGTATATTTTAAATGTTTATACAGAAGTATACTGTATATTGAAATAAACAGAACAGAAGAAATCAGCTCTAATATACATTATTTAGGTATGAATACTGGTCAGAGAGCCTGTCTTAAGTCTGAGGTGCTGGTAAATGAGTATGTCACTAAGTGAGGAGAGGCTGTATTAATCTCAACCTGAAGCATTTTCTTGATAGTTGCAACAGGACCCACAGACCTAATATTAGGCACAAAACTCTCTATGACATACCCCATGTCCAGCTCAATCTCTGTAAAATTTCAATGTACATAAAAGGGCCCAAAATCTGAAACTCTCTGCTGGAAATCACCCAGCATCTTCAAAATTACCACTAAAAAACACCTTCTTGCCCTAACATATCCCAATTTCAGCTAAATGTGAGAAAACTATATACCCATATTCTGTCACAAACATATGGAAAATAATATACAGCCTCTCCTCACTTAACGACAGAGTTCTGTTCATGAGACCACGTCGGTCAACGAATTCGTTGCTAAATGAGGAGCATATTATAATGGTAGTGAGTCTGTGTCAACTATCTTTGATATTGTTTTAACCCTTTCAGGGTCCCCAGGCCCTCTCCCAGACTTGTTCTCAGGGTCGCCCAAGTTTTCAAAAAAAAAATAATATCTTTTTTTCTTATGAAAAGATAGAGAATCTTTTCCTGATCATAATGATACCAAAAGTATGAAATTTGATGGAAAACTTACGGAATTATGCTCTCACGAAGTTAGCCCTATTTTCGTCCAATTCCAGTGTACTAGTTGACAAAAATCATAACTATTTCGCTAGAATTCCATTTTTTCTATCGAATGAGTACAAGAAACCACCCATTTACCGATTTCAACTATCCAACAAAGTGGTCAGAATTTAGCAATTTTGCCAATTTCACACAAATTTCAAAAGATGCCAGTTTCCAAATAGGGTCCAGAATAAACAAGAAAGACATTCCTGGCACTAAAATAACAGTTCCTCTGTTCATTAGTCATGTCCCCACAACCCTCTTACATTCTTTTGCTTTCCACTTTGAATTTTTATTCTCACAAAAAATAGAAGATTTACTGTTATGCAGACTACTGCATTAGTGTAGAAATGGTATAAATAATATCAGCGCACTTGTGAAAGAATATTAGGCTCACCAGTTGACATGTATTGGATGCTTAGCATGATTTGTTTACTTTTGAACTTTGGCAAAAATCAAAGATTTCTGCTACTTTGAGCTCAATTTCAAGGTACTTTTCATTTTAAAACCAATCAAAATCGTCTCAATTTCTGTAATATGTCTTCCATTCTATAAAATGAGACCAGGAAAACTAGAATACCATCATACTAGTATGTCAAAAACCCTGGTGCGTAAGCAGTACTAGTACGTCAGAAACCCTGAAAGGGTTAATGTCACCTTTGCATCATTTATAACATTTCTGGTATACAGTCGACCCTCGCCTAATGCTATTAATCCGTTCCTGAGAGCTCAACGTTAGGCGAAATTATCGTTATGCGAATGAATTTTCCCCATAAGAAATAATGGAAATCAAATTAATCCGTTCCTGACACCCCAAAGTATGAACAAAAAAAAAATTTTACCACATGAAATATTAATTTTAATACACACAAACTGAAGAAGACATGCACAGTTACATGACACTTACCTTTATTGAAGATCTGGTGATGACTGACGGGATGGGAGGAGGGGAGAGTGTTGATGGTGTTAGTGTTTAGAAGGGGAATCCCCTTCCATTAGGACTTGAGGTGGCAAGTCCTTTTCTGGGGTTACTTCCCTTCTTCTTTTAATGCCACTAGGACCAGCTTGAGAGTCACTGGACCTCTGTGGCACAACATATCTGTCCATAGAGACCTGTACCTCCCGTTCCTTTATGACATTCCCAAAGTGTTTCACAACATTGTCAGTGTAATAGTCACCAGCACAGCTTGCAATAGCTGTGTGAGGGTGATTTTCATCAAAAAAGGTTTGCACTTTAAGCCACATTGCACACATTTCCTTAATCTTTGAAGTAGGCAACTTCCTCAATTTCTCTATCCCCTCCTCCGAAGCAGTTTCCTCAGGTGTGGCCTTTTGCTGTTGAAGATGATCTAGCACTCATCATGGTTAGTTCTTCATTGTCCTCCTCCACCAACTCTCTCACATCCTCCCCCACTAACCTCCAACCCCAAGGACTTCCCCAATACCACAATGGATTCCTCAACTGGCATAGGTTTCCCCAGGGTTAGTCTCACACCCTTCAAAATCCCTTTTGTCTACACATTCTGGCCACAGTTTCTTCCAAGCAGAGTTCAAGGTCCTCTTAGTCACTTCCTCCCAAGCCTTACCTATAATGTTTACACAATTGAGGATGGTAAAGTGATCTCTCTCCAAAACTCTCTTAGAGTCAATTGAGTTTCTGAGGTCACTACAAAGCACCTTTCAAACATAGCTTTTGTGTAGAGTTTCTTGAAGTTGGAAATGACCTGCTGGTCCATGGGCTGCAGGAGAGAGTGGTATTAGGAGGCAAAAACTTTACCTGATGAAGCTCATTTCCTCAGAAAGTCGCTCTGCCACGTCTGAAGGATGACCAGGAGCACTGTCTAATACCAGGAGACACTTAAGGTCTAATTTCTATTCAATTAGGTAATTTTTCACAGTGGGGGCAAATGCATGGTGTAACCATCATAGAAAAAGTCCCTAGTGACCCATGCCTTACTGTTTGCCCTCCAAAGCACACACAAATTAGCCTTGAGGACATTGTTTTTCCTGAACACTCTGGGAGTTTCAGAGTGATACACCAATAAAGGCTTCACTTTGCAATTACCACTAGCATTGGCACACATCAACAGAGTAAGCCTGTCTTTCATAGGCTTATGTCCTGGGAGTGCCTTTCCTCCTGATTAATGTAGGTCCTGCTTGGCATTTTCTTCCAAAACAGGCCTGTTTCATCACAATTAAACACTTGTTCAGGTTTCAGTCCTTCACTGTCTATGTACTCCTTGAATTCCTGCACATATTTTTCAGCCGTTTTGTGGTCTGAACTGGCAGCCTCTCCATGCCTTATCACACTATGTATACCACTACGATTCTTAAATCTCTCAGACCAATCTTTGCTGGCCTTAAATTTACTCACATCATCACTAGTTGCAGGCATTTTTCTAATTAAATCGTCATGCAACTTCCTAGCCTTTTTACATATGATCGCTTGAGAGATGCTATCTCCTGCAATCTGTTTTTCGTTTATCCACACCAATAACAGTCTCTCAACATCTTCTATCACTTGCAATCTCTGTTTCGAAAACAAAGTTGCATCTTTGGCAAGAACAGCTTCCTTGATTGCCATTTTCTTGGCCACAATAGTAGCGATGGTTGATTGGGGTTTTGTGTACAACCTGGCCAGCTCGGAGACACGCACTCCACTTTCATAGCAATGATCTCTTTCTTCATATCCACAGTAATTCTCACTCTTTTTGCTGTAGGGTTGGCACTAGAAGCTTTCTTGGGGCCCATGGTGACTTATTTTGCAGGTGCAATCACTAAAAAGGCTGTGATAATATGAAATGTTCCGATTGTATACTTGGAAGCGACCGCGGTGGCTGGCTTGTAAACACTGGCACCCACGGAACAAGTGAGGCGGGCTCAGGCCGCACGTGGACGCGTCTCGAACGAATCATGTTCAGCAGTTTTTAGCGCTAGCCAGGCAAAATTTTGCGTTAAAAATGTATCGCTAGGGGATTT